>CAEMYA010000695.1:310525-336266 GCA_903131615.1 Diplodus sargus | reverse complement strand
GGAGGAGGAGAGGAGAGGAGGAGGAGAGGAGGAGGAGGAAGGAGGAGGAGGAGGACAGCGAGTGTCCTTCCCTCTCACCCTTCCTCCATCGTTTCCCTCTTCTTGCTATATTTAGTGACCCCTGCCGTGTAATCTTTGCCGCCCTGTCACCATGTGAGCAGCGTCCAGCAGGAGGTCACGCATGGATGGAGGAAAAATGTGCCACGCTGCATTTTGTCAGAAATCCAGTAAATTCTGCGATCACCTGAAGCCAAACAGGCAAACAATGAAGGTCCAAAGAGTGGAGTCACGGAAGGATTCGTGTTGTGACGCTTCGTCCCATCGAAGTGATGGAACAGGAGCATGAAATGTTTTAAAGCAAAGCTCTCACACCTCCGAGACGTCCTGCGGGCTGGATGTGAGACTGGTGGCAGTACGAGTGTTTCAGGCTGTTTGGGAGTCGTCACGGAGTCTTTATGTGTCTCAGGAAGAAGCCGAGCAGTAATAAACTCCAACAAAATAACATCTGAGTCATTCGTGATGTCTGATCGCTCCACTTTATGCTCCTGACGACAACTTCTGTTGTTGTGAAATGCTGAAGAGCGTGAAGGAGGTTTATATTCCCGACTTAAACACAGTCACTGAATTAAAATAATATCTGGTTGTTGCTTTTAAACTATACGAGAGAAAGAAGAAATCAGTCCGTTCATCCACTCATGCATTGCTGTCTGACACTGTTGGACAGTAACATGTTGTGACAACACTGCTAATGGTCTGTTTAGGTTCAGGCACAAAAAACACTTAACACTTAATGTCTGGCTGCAAACAGCTGGTTCTGTCACCAGAAACACATCTGGAAACGAGCCAGTATCACATTAAAAACACGCAGCTTTAAGGCCACAGTGAAACCCTGCAAATGTCTTGAGTTCATTGATAATAATAATAATAATAATAATAATAATAATAATAATAATAATATCAGTGGTTGGACATGAATGGCTGAAATGTTAATGTCGCACTATGACTCGTATTCTTTTGAGTGTATCTGTGATTTGCAGAAACATAAAGTACCAGCGCTGCATTGAGGCTCCTGGACCACATGCACGTCACCTGTCGTGGCCGTATGATGAGGCCACTTGTTGTCTGTGACAGAACCGATGATGACTTCATGTGTAATGTCTGTCTGGCCCGAGCCTTCAGCCCAACAGTGCAGGGCTGACAGTGTCTGCTTGATTATCATGCAAATGCAATATTGTGTTTTCATATGCTTTAAATTACTTCTTAACTTCGGCAGAAAATAGTGATTTGCATATATTTCAGACTTGAATGTTCCAGATAAATACATTTCTGACAATTTAGCTGCAGAAACAGGACAAGACTCGTGGAGGTCACAGCGAGGTGAACAAACACACAAATAAAATCTTTTTACCGCATTTAAATCTTTCACAATGTTCCCAGTGAGTTCTGAGGACGGGTTCTGTTAACAAACTGCCTCCAGCTTTCTTTTTATTCCTCTCTGCTCTAAAACAGAGCGGGTCCACAATGTTTCCTCTCTTGTGTGTGTGGGTGATTATACAGCAGCAACACTTTACAGTAATGAGCCCAAAAACACACAAATCCTCCCGACGACTCTCCTCTAATTACCCAATCCAACGCAGTCATAAGGAGACTTCTAATATGTTCAATAATTGTTCTCATCCACTCGTCTTTTTGTGCAGCAAACAAGTTCCTGCTCAGCACACACACACACACACACACACACACACACACACACACACACGTATAAAGACAAACATAAAGCCAGCAGCTCTACTTTGCATCTCATTGGTGAAATCATGCGAGTGCTGGTTCTGTTTGAACATCTGGTTCTGTTTACTCAGAATTACCTGAAACGGAGGAAATGCGGTGACAGTGTTTTCCCTCCGGGCCGAGCCGCTGATCTCTTCATCGCTCTGCTTGCTGTGTTCTTCTCTTCCTCTCTCTGGCTTCCTCTTCATCACATCACACTTCAGTCGGTGTCGGCCCGTCTGGACCGCCTCGCAGCAGCTCGCTGATGACGCCGCAGGACCGGATGCATTATTGATCGCGGTCAATGGCTGTAAAGTGAAAAATGTTTTTCAGAACATTACCGCAGTCGCACAAATCATTTTTGCTCTGAATAATTTCGGTGTTAAGATTCACTTCCAGCCCTGGTTCTGACGGACCGGACCGACAGACACTGTGTTCAAAGCTGCTCCATCATCACTGATGTTTCCATTCTGAAGCCGCATGAAAGAGAAAATGTTTTTAGCACAATAGCCGTTTCTCTAAAGGCCGTTTACTCAAAGAAATGCTTTATTATACACAATCTGCATTTTCACATCGGAAGGTAGAAACGTCTTTGTGTGCAGAGCGGCAGAGCGGCAGGCGGCACAATGGCTCCATTAAAACAGTTCTGACGGGTCTGAATGCTTTTTGAACCATGTTTGTTTGTTGGTCACTTTAAACTCTTAGAAAAGTGAAACATTTTGGAAAAGATGCTGGTTTGCTTTCCTTCTGAGAGCGAGAGGAGAAGCACAGAGCTGCAGCTCAGACTGGACCAGGACCGACCAGGACAGACCGGCTTCAGGTCTCCACCTGCGTTCACAGCGCCGGGTGGAGCTGGAGCCCAGAACATCCTACTGATGGAGGTAACGTAAAGCTTCAGGCTACAAGCAGCGTCAGTGACGGAGAGCTGAGCTGTGGTCTGTGTTCATCAGAAGACTGGAAACATGCTGCAGGTTCTGATTCTGTACGACCCGACAGCGATCAGTTCTGTCCACAGGACAGAAACACTGTGACATCACAGCGTAACAACAGTCTCCTCCCAGCAGCAGGTCTGTTTGCATCGTGCAGACGTGAAACCTGCAGACACGTTCGCTCCTGTTGGTGTTTACAGTCCGAGCTGTGAAGTTAAAAGACGTGAAGTTAAACCTACGTAACGTTGGTGCTGTGATTGTTAGCGTAGAGTCTGTAGTGTAGACTTAATAGTGTGGAGCTTGTAGTGAGGAC
The DNA here is from genome assembly GCA_903131615.1 of Diplodus sargus. NCBI lineage: Eukaryota > Metazoa > Chordata > Actinopteri > Spariformes > Sparidae > Diplodus > Diplodus sargus. The sequence goes on along the minus strand of CAEMYA010000695.1, from coordinate 333,257 downwards.
TCTGTAGTATATACTTAAGTGCGGCCTCCGTGTTGTGGTGCCGGTCTAACTGGGCCCTGCGGTGCTTTGATGGGATGAACTCTCCGTGTTAATCAGTTCAAACAGGCCTGTGATCAAAGAGCGAATCCCCCCGAGCGCTCCGAAAGCCTCCAGCCGCCACTTTAAACACACTGTGCTCCGCAGACGCTGCATCATTAGGCTGATGGACACAAAGGCCGGACTCTGTTTACTTCACTCCTTTTCTCTGCTGCCATCAAATCACTCATTTAACTTTTCACCACCCACCTCTTTACAAACTGCCTCTGTGCTGAATTCTGTTGGTCCAGCATCAGAACCTGAATCCACAGTTTGTGCTCTCAGAGCTGAAAGTGTCGTGAATCCTCACGTGGAAGATTTAAACATTTCCCTCTGTTTCCTTCAGTGGAAACCTTAGGAACTGGACTCAAGTAACATTAATTACTGAACACATACATAATTAAGTATTTTGATCACCCTGTAGTCTCAGCAGGGCGTCCTAAGTGTGATAAGACGTACTGTAACAGAAAAACAGACCTAAGGTCTGATCAGTCGGTCCCAGCTGACGTCACCCTCCATCCTGAGTGACCACCTGATCAGGTGTCACCTGGGCTCTTCTTCAGACCAACATTGATGTGATGGCTCCCAAAATCTTCTCTGGAACCAGGTCTCATGTCAGAATCAGCTGGAGCTCATTGAACGAAGGAGAAACGTTTTCATTCTTCTCTTCTTGACAACAATCCTGGAGGAGCCCTCTGGTCACGTCATGTTCCTCTGTGCAGCCTCACCGTGTCACACAGACGCTGTTTGTTTCCACTGAGTGACGTCGAGACAAACGGGTCCAGATCTCATCACGCCGTTCCTGACAGGAGCCTTTTGTGGGCGGAGGCTCCAGCAGATCGTTTGATCCGGCTTTCATTAAAAGGCTCTCAGACTGAACGCTGGGCCGGTCTCTGCTTCTGTGAAGGACAGGCGGCGACATCACTCTCTGCTGAAGGTGAAGGTGTGAACATCTCGGGCGGACAGAGATTTAATTTGCCCCTTCGCCACCATTGAGACAGTTTCATGTTCGGCTTGTTGAACCTGAGGATTACAAGCAGGATTTTCATAACAGCAGAGCAGCGATCACGTCTCCATCGCAGAGCGAGACTGAAGTCTGCAGCAGGACAGACGAGCTCACACACACACGGCCAGCAGGACAATCAGGTTACCCACCCAAAGATATTGATTGAGGAGCAAATCTGCAGCTGCTGCAATTACAGTTCTGTGAAAATGAGTCAGAACCAAATCTGTAATCTCCTCACAGGAGCTCCTCATGCAGACCTGCAGGTAGAAGAAGAAGAAGAGCGTTGCAGCAGGACGCTCGGACTAAAGAGCAGTGATAGTTTGGTGAGCAGTGACTTCATCAGAGAGCTTGTTATCTGACAGATACTGAAGACAACGTGAATCCTCTTCTCATCACACTGAGCTGGCATGTTGTCGGCTGTATGAAACATTTAGTTGAGGTTATGGAAAGTCGAAGGTTCTGTTGAATATTTAATAAATCGATGCATCTCCAATCTTCACCTTCACTAAGAGCTTTGAGACGCTTCACTGTAACTTTCATATTCACGGCGCCTCGCTGCCGCTGGAGCATCGATCCATTCATGATGTTCTGGTTCGTTCGACCTTCACAGCACTTCATTCATACTTTACATACACACACGCTGCCTTCGTTATCCAATCAGAACACCACAGTGGATTAATGAAGTCACAGAAGATTAATAATAAATCATAATACAAGTGATAAAGATGAGAACATGATTTGAACACAAGAATTGATTATAATGTAAAACATTAATGAATTTAAGTTGGTCAGTAATTATGACCAGCAAGGAAATACCTTTAAAAAACTAAATGGAATAATAATGACACCAATAAACAAGTATAAACAGTAAAACCATCAAATAATAAAGCTCAACATATCTGTGTTCTGTCTGCCGCAGCGGCTAAAAGCAGCATCGCCATAGTAACCAACCCTAATTAATGCTCTATAACCAGGATGTACGTGAACCGTGAACAATAACATGAATAAAGAGAAATCAGATGACCAGCTGATGAACAGGAGTGTGCAGGCTGTTCTCACTGAGACGAGTCCTGTTTCAGATCTACTCACCTGTTCTGGTGTCAGATATACGAATTTATCCGGTCGTGACACGGTGGAGAAAATCCTGTTCAGCAGTTAAACCGAGCAGGATCTTTGTGACGAGGAGTCAGAGCGGCTCGCTGCATCGTTAGTCAGATTGAAGCCTTTGAGTTTCACAGCAGAACATTTAGTATTCAGGGTTTGCGGCCAGAAAAGTAGTTTCTAAAAGGATTACGGCTGGAGAGGATTAAACAGCAGCCGGAGAGAGTAATTCATATCGTATCAGCTCCTTCACCTTGACTTTATTTCATCAGGAGAGGTGTGAAGTCAAACCGCTTATCACACCAACAGCCTGATCAACATGAAGCTCACAGCGTCAGAGGATCGTCTCTGTACAGCCGCCGTCACATCACAACACCAACGCCGTCGTCGTGCTTCCATCCACACGCGGTTCTGTGAGGGAAGCCCGCTAACATTTCAGCAGAGAAGTCAGCCGTCAGTAAAGCTCCGGGCGTCCACATCTCAGCTCGACCTTTACCAGCTTCAACTGCCTCGTTTGTGTCGGGGAGCCAGAGATCAACCAATCAGACTGAAGCTCCTCCAACAGACGGGATGAATTGTTACAGCGTCAGTCAGAGCGACGCCACCAGCCACAGCTCGCTGATTACACTCCAGTGGAATCAGGCTTTTATTCTGAAATCTTATTCTAAAACAGAACACTTCTGAATGATCCATCACTTATTTCCTCCATTAGTCCATTCAGATAATAAAGCTAGGATGTTATTTCTGAGTGATCAAATGTATTCATGTAATTACATCCTGTCGTTTATTTCACAGGAAGTCTTTTAGAGTGTGGATGTAAAATAAAACAGTAGAAAACATCTTCTGATATGTTTCTGCTTCTGCTGCAGTGATGGAATGAAGTCATCACATCTTCAGCTCAAAGGTTCAGACGGTGACGAGAACTTTAAAGATGATGGTTTCACTGTGACACGTTCAATAATTACAAACTAACCAGTCAGCAGCTTCATTAACACAAAGCGCTTCACAGCCTCAGCTCTCCGACACACTGTTTGTTTTTCATGAACATGGACCTGATCAGACCTTCACATCCGTCCTGAGTGATCACAGCGTTCAGATCTCAGTCTGTCACTTCTCACCTGACATGAACATGCACCTGTGATCAGGTCTCAAACAAACCCGTCCATCACTGAGACAAACAGACTCCATGTTTCTACTCAAAGACAGAAAGAAGTTCATGTAGAACATTTGCTGAATTTACAAGAAGGAAACAAGGATTCAGAATCTGTCAGAGACTCATTTTCACAACGTTATGAAGTTTGTTTTAACTCAACATCTCTTAAAATCACTTCATTTGTAAAGGGAGTCTGGTGCTGTTGAGCTGACGGGTTCACTGGTTGTTCACAGCTGCTGTATTAATCCTGACCCTGTTCTGTGTGTTTCCAGGGATGTCTTGGGTAATGTGGAGGTGATGCAGTTGGATTTCGAGATGGAGAACTTCACCAGCCTGTCGGTCACCAGACGGATCAACTGGAACATCGACTACAAGGGTCAGAACCCGCCGCCGGACTCAGAGAAGGTTGTGACGGAGCTGACGGTGGTGCAGCGGGACATCCAGGCCATCATCCCTCTGGCTATGGTGAGAGGAAGGACTCGGCTTTATTACATATTGTGAATTATTTAAAATAACTGAATACATGTTGAATTAAATTAAACTCTTAGAACTATCTGACCGGCTGAGCTCTTTAGTCTTCGTCAGTAAACCAGGTTGGAATTCTCTGTCTGTTTTTTTGCCGTTAGCTCTCAGAATGTGAGGCAGACGATCGATCAGCTGTCAGGATGTATGATGACACATGTTGCTGTGGAGGCCGTCAGCAGCTCTGCGCTCATATTAACCCAGTGAGCAGATAAGATCCTCCTGTATTGATCCAGAGAGGAGCTGAAGTGATGCTGCAGAACAAAGTGTGAGGAGAAGCATCAACAGCTCACTGAGACCAGAAAACATCCACAGTAACGAGCTGGCAGCAGAGAGGAGACTTTACTTACACAATCACTCCAAGTGATTATTATCAAAATACTTGTTGATCAATAAATCGTTACAGCTCTGAAGGAACGATAAAGTGTTTCTCTGCTTTAAGTTGTAATCAGAGATCAGACGGACGGATCGTCGTTACCGTTAAATCTAATCAACACCTTCTCGCTGCGCAGCGACTGACTGAGCGTTAAGAAAGTCAGCCAATCCCAGAACACTCAAGTGTCTGTTCCTCTTTTAATCGGGGCTCGTCAGCCCGGATAGTGAAACGTGGCAATTAGCAGGGAAGTAAACAGATTATGGGAACAAAGGCGGAGGAGTCAGGCGCGAGGTGTGGAGTTCCCCGACCCGGCAACACGTCAGGACCTCCATGATGAGTGCTCATTAAACTGCAGTGTGCACGTGGATCTCAGAGGGTCTGTGAGGGTGGAGCGGTCTGTGAGGGTCTGTGAGGGTGGAGCGGTCTGTGAGGGTCTGAGGGTCTGTGAGGGTCTGTGAGGGTCTGTGAGGGTGGAGCGGTCTGTGAGGGTCTGTGAGGGTGGAGCGGTCAGAGGTCGTCGCTGCAGCGTGAGACCATGAATATTAGTAACAATATGAATCTCTGTGGTCTGACAGAAGTCCAGCAGCCCTGAATAGTAACTCTGGATCACGTGTTGTGTATTTGCTCGATGGCAGCTGTTCTTCACCTGAAGCTCCGTGAAACCAACTGGAGCTGCAGGTCCGACTCTGCGTGGCACATCTGCTCCGACAGACGGCTCTCTCAGTCCTCTGGTCCCCGTCAGATCTGTGGTTAGATGCTTCCTGTCGCCAGATGTGTTCACCTGCGTTGCTAAATTAAATTCCTGCCTGCGTGACTTTGTCCTGTAAAATGTGCGTTCTGAAGCGAGATGGGCCGAACTGTCGGTGCTGCTCCTGGCGCTGCTCGACCCGTCTGCACTCTGGTAATCAGGCAGATTTATGGTGAAGTCACCTTGCTGTTTGATTTTGACTGAGACTGAACTGAGCAGAAGAAAAAGGCTGTTATTGGCAACAGCTTCAACATCTAATTGACAGGAAGTCGACGACTGGACTTCTCTCCTGTCACAATAAAAGAAGACTTCACAAAGTTTTCACAGCCTGATAATCCTCAGAGTTCTTCCAGTTAGTCCGTAAACTTTCATCTGTTCAACGTTCGATGATATAAATATCACAGTTCCATCAGCTCAACCTGCCTGTCAGCAGACGCTGGAGATTCAGACTGACAGTGGAAACATTTCTGATTGGAGTCCGGCAGGTCGGTCGTCTGTGGGCGCTCGAACACGAGGTTTAATCCATCACTTCAGCTGCACGGACTAATTAGACTGTAAATAATATCATGACGTTCCCCCTCCAGGAGAAGTGCCACCGTTAAACAAAGGTATCGCTCTGAACACGAGTGATGAAGTGAAACAGGCGTCTTATTAGAGCGAACAGCGCAGAGTGACTTCATCACGGCGGCAGGAAGGTCGGGAGGTTTAATGAGACGCTGTCTGCTGTTGTCACGAAGGAAAATGACTTCAGTGATCGTCCTCAGATCAGATTAAACTGCAGAACTCACTTTAGTTTTAATTACACTGAGTTGTGTCAAACTGATGCAGGTTCCTTTAAGATCGTGTTGATCTGCTGGATCGACATGGAGAGTGAACGCTGGCAGGGAACGTTTAACCACAGACATGTTAGGACTTCACATCTCTGTGTGTTTAGCTTTCAGTTTCGTGTCCTCACAGCTCTGGTCCTGTTGGCTCGGGTTCACAAAAGGTGATTCATCTTAAAATACCTGCTTCTGTCCGTAAACACGGCTGGGAAACGTCCCGTCATCGCCTTCAACACATCCAGTGTGTCACCACAAGCACGAGCGTAGATGTTCAGGCGTCTGGTTAAAAACATGCTGTTCTGTTGCTACATTTTAAAAACGGTCCAACATCTGCGTCAGAAATATCCGGCGATTCTCCGGTATCTTGTTAAAAACACAGGTTTTTGTCAGAACAAACACGGCGTGACACCGGCTCCGGGCTGACTGGTTCTGGTCTTCATACTGTTGGTCCGTCACAGTGGTGCTTCTGTGCTTTCTGTGGGTGCAGTTGTTGTTGTGAAGCGCTGGAGTCTCACCTCTCCTGCCCCCGCCAACAACCCCTCCAGGCTGCGTGAAGTGAAGTGAATAATCCCAGACTGTGATTAATGATTGTTAAATGGAGGAACAGTAACAAATGCTGCGGCTGTGAAAGTTTGCAGCGCTGCAGCAGCTGCTTATCTCTCAGCCTTCACTCCGACATCACAACGTCTGTAATGAGCACAAAGAACGAGGCATTCATCACATCGACCAGCGTGTCTGAAGGGCTTTCTGTTGGAGCTCGTCTCTGAGGACCTGCAGCTTCTCAGCTCGAGTCAGGTCAGAAGATGAAATGAAAGAAGATGAGTCTCACAGTGAGGAGAGTCGGACCTCTGACTTCTCCTTCTGTAGAATATCTGTCATTTTAAGGTTAGCAGCCGTTTCCAGCTGGTGGAACGCCCACTGACAGCTTGTAGAACAGATCAGCACTTTGAGAAAGTGCTGATATGAAGACTTCCAAACACAAACACCATGCAGGCTGTGAACAAAAGGCTGGAGCGCTGCAGTAACATGTGACTGAAGGAGGGAGAGGAGGGAGAAAGATGAGCTGCTGGGGGAGAGAGGATGAGGAGGGAGGGTTTTATGGTTGGCAGAACACAGATTGTGTGCCAGCCACAGTTGACCTGCTGCAGATAACGGAGGACGGAGGAAGAGAAGGCGATATTACCAGAGAATTTACAGTGTGAGAGGGGAAACTACCCCAGGATGGTAAAGTTAAATCAACCCTGAGACTCATTACAGCGTTTAAGTCACATTAACAGGAAGGCAGCGGCGCCTCCATCACAGGACGTCTTCTGACGGAGGCGGCCAACAGGCGGGACGACTCGCAGGACTCCATTAGCCGCTCGCTGCCACGCCTTAAATAAGAAATGATGTTTGGTGTCGCGCAGCGCTCACAGAAGTCACGCTCCACGTCGCTACATGTATGTACTCGTGCTCTCAGAGCCACAGCTGGCCACATGTGTACATTATTCAACAGCAGGTGGAGGGAGGAGGGTGGAGGAGGGTGGAGGAGGGTGGAGGTAATTCTGTCAGAGCTGCCTCACTGACACACGTGAGTAATCCAACCAGCCTGCAGTAATAGATTACATTTAATGTGACGACAAGAACTAATCGCAAACCAGCCGACAGTGAGGAAATGTTACCAAATACATTTACTCTAATGTAGCTAATACCATTAAACAGGCGGGCATCTGAGTGAAGCTGTGTGCACTGATGGCTGGTTCTGGTTCTGGTTCTGGTTCCGAGCTGACTTCAGGTACGATTAAGTATAATTAGAGCTCTCAGAGCAGCTCTCATGTAACAGTGTGTTCTTAGTTTGAATCAGATGTCAGAGCAGCGAGCAGAGCTCAGAGACGACGTCCTTTAGGATTTCTCCCCGTCGATGATCCACGAGGTCCGTTTCATAAAACTGAAGGAGAAGCTTCACGCTGTTAGCTGAAGCAGTGGACGCTGTTGAACAGACTGCAATATGCAAATAAAAGACTCAGAATTAGATTTGTTTGATGATGAAGTTCAGTCAGAATACATTAATTTTTTATCCTGACAAAAAAACAACCAGAACCAGTTCTGGGTCATGTGATCGGCATCACGCGCTCTGATACGCTGATGTTTTCACAGGATGTCGATTATCATCCAGAGACAATGAACAGACCTTCTGATCTCATGTTATATCCCCGATCATACCGAGTCGTCGCTCAGAGTCGCACACAGATGTTTTAATCAACAGCTCATGTCGTGGAGACAAAGAAGCTTCTGAAGTCTCGTCCACACTAGATTAAACACAACTGCCCACAGTTTGGATCCTTATGGTGTGAAAGTGTATATTTAACTTTAAACACTCACTGATGGGATTCCTTCGTCTTCCAGCTGTTGAAGGAGTCGTGCTGGTAGTTTCAGTATCTGTGTTCTGCAGTGAAGCTGTGAACGATTTCTATTGATTATCTACACGGTGCTGTGCAGACGTCGTATCGATCACTCTGAAGCTTAAACGCCGGCTGATTAACTGTCTGACACACGTTAGCTCACACTGATTGTTGTAGATGTTCCTGATGGAGTTCCCCAGGGCTCCGTACTGGGTCCCCTTCACTTTCTGCTCACACTGTTCATTTAAAAGTAAATCCGTCTGTTAGATTGAGGCACCAGAACCAGAACCACGTGTGGAGACTTCCTGTGAGCAATATTCTGTTTAGGCCAGAATGAAAACTTGTGTAAATATCCCGAGGTGTCCTTAGAAATATCAGAACATCAGTATTGGAAACAGATTCTGAGTCATTCATACAGATGAGAATCCTGTGGTTTCGATCCAAACTGAGCAAAAACTTTCAGATTCATTTCCTGAAAATCCACAAAAAAAAAGTGACTTCAAGTGTTTCCATCTGTTATTGTGACGTGAACATTTAGTCTCCAGTGGAGCTTCAGCGGACGTTTATAACTTGTCTGGATTCACATCAACATTTCACTCTCCTCACATGGAGCTTTGATCCCGGCTCCAAATGTTCAACCTCAGCCAGAACATACACATAAAGACAGATGACAGCTTGACGCTGTAGCTCTCATTACTAATCAGAGAACATTCACTGAAGTTATTAATTACCCCTGAATGGTTTAATCATGATATACTTACAGTTATCTTCAAGTTCTGCTGCTCAGACGCGACAGAAAGCTTCATTGTTTCTGCTCCAGCCGTTTGGAAAAGCCTGCAGAAGAGCTGAAATCAAAGAGGAATTAATAACAGTGAAGTGAACGTCTGTAATCTGCTCTGTGATTACCAAACAAACTGATGCAGATTCATTTTCTCTTCTGATCTTTCACTCTCTCCTTTTTGTTGTGAGGCGACATACCTGCTGAAATAAACTAAAGTGAATGTTTCAGATTTTCTTTTCTTTCTGTCTAATTGCCGGCTGTGGTTTTGCGTCGCTCTCAGGTGAAGTTCAGTGTTTCCACCTGAGGAGCCTCCAGCTGTCTGCTGCTGCAGGCTGCACACACACCATCTCTTGACAAAGCTCAGCACTCAGTCTGACGATGACATCCTCTATAAATAAATATTTCTTCAAGTTGCAGTTGAGTGGGAGTCCATGAAAATAGAACAAAGCCTGATACTTCATGCTCTACACACAGCTTATTAAGATGTAAGATAAATTGTCAGGCAGAAATTTAAATATACCACTTTGGATTTCAGGAACTTTGCGCGGTCTCCCTCCCGAGATGCAAATGAGAAAGTGTGTTCGCCTCTGCAGCTCACATGGTGCACAGCAAAATAATGACTGGACTCAAAGTTTAAATGAGGACCTGGACTGTGTTTTAATTGGCTGTTTGCCTTCAGATAACAAAGCAGATGGAATGACAATGTCGGCCTCGTCAGCAGAAATCGAGGATTGTTTTCATCATCGAGTACGACCACAGGATTGATCAGCATCTGATACCTGAAGTGAAGTTAAACACAGCAGCAGTGGAACATGTTAGTTCCTCTCAGTAACTAAGTGAAGATTCTAGAAACAGAATCAAAGCGCTGAGAAAATGAAGCCTCTTCTCTGGTGGATCGTTTCCCTCCTTCAGTATTATCTCATATATCATCTGTCCAGCAGCAAACGGATCACCAAACTGTTCTCTGGTGGTCGGGCTGTTAGAGAACCACCCACTGAGAAATTCTTCACCAGGTTCTGAATGTGCTTATTCTGCCCAATTAAAACCAAACTTTTACCGATTATATTTCTCAACTGCCCTCGTAGCAAAATGATTCCCATCAGAAAAGATTGCAGCTTCCTGACTGGAGTCATAACAATGAGTAACATCTGAGCACCGAACAAGCACGACGGAAACTCAAATGTGTAAATGGACGAAATCAGGAGAAAACAGATTTAGGCAGCAGGCGGTTTGAGATGCCTCCTGATCCATCCCTCCGTCTCATCCCTCCTCTCCATCCTCCATCCTCCATCTCCATCCTCCGTCTCCATCCTCCGTCTCCATCCTCCATCTCCATCCTCCATCCTCCATCTCCATCCTCCGTCTCCATCCTCCTCTCCATCCTCCATCTCCATCCTCCGTCTCCATCCTCCGTCTCCATCCTCCTCTCCATCCTCCGTCTCCATCCTCCATCTCCATCCTCCATCTCCATCCTCCGTCTCCATCCTCCTCTCCATCCTCCGTCTCCATCCTCCTCTCCATCCTCCATCTCCATCCTCCGTCTCCATCCACCATCTCATCCCTCCTCTCCATCCTCCTCTCCATCCTCCATCTCCATCCTCCGTCTCCATCCTCCGTCTCCATCCTCCGTACTCTGGGTTACCATAACTTCAGTCACGTAACGTATGCTAGTGAAGCACCACGTCACACAGTAACATTAGTATTCACTCGCATTAAAACAAATAGTTCTTGACTGTCGGTCACAAACGTCTGCTGTGTTCTGTTCATCCAGATAATCTTCACAGATGAGCGTTAACTAACTGTGTAGCAGTAAGAAGCTAATGCTCGGATACAAACAGACGACATCACGGTCACATGACTCAAACGTCACCACTGAGAGTCTGACTGCACAGTTACTATCCAGGTGTTCCATTAACTGATCGGTGTAAGTTGTCCTGTTTGAATATGAACTCAACACTTCTGCTGCTCTGTGGACGTGACAACAGCACTTTCAGGAGTCGTTGTGAACTTTTTAAACATCTCCTCCACCTTAATGAAACTCCTGCTGTGACAGAAGCATCTCCTCCATCACTGAAGTGCTCCACCTCCACTAGAACAGCACACGGCTGCGTCAGCTCCTGTCTGCTGGGACGCTGCTACAGTAAATGTCATGTGTTTTATGCAGCCTGAAATTTGAAGCTGGATGCTGTGATTTACCTGCAGGACCCATTACTCCACATGTGTTTCCTCGAATGGTTAAGGTGAAGATTATTACCTTTCATTCCATTCCTTTTTTTCCATCCCCATTTCAGCGACTTCCAGTTGTTCACCAAATGAACAGAGTACTTGAAATGAAAATGTCAGTTGATGAAATCCAATGAAAGTCGTCTCAGTGAAATGAGTTCTGGTCTGCCACTGAGAGCAGCACCTGAGAGAGCGGGAGCCCCGGCGCTAATGGTTTTAAATGTGGACATCAGTAATGCTGATGAAATATCAGAGAACATCTCCGTCTGCCTCCCGCCGCCTCATGAATATCTATTCTTCTCTCCGTAGGACACTGAGATTATCAACACGGCCATTCTGACCGGACGCACCGTGGCCATTCCCGTCAAAATGGTCTCCATAGAGATGAACGGAGCCGTCACTGACGTCTCAGCCTTTGTGCAGTGCAAGTCCTCCAACGAAGACATCGTTAAGGTACCGTAAACCTCATTTCCTCAACATCTGATGTCAGTTTAAGAATGTAATGTCTGTACTCGTCCATGATACTGAGGAGTGGCCTGACAACGTGAGGACAGCGTCACAACATCTCATCCTGGCCTCCTCCGTGCACTCCTGATCTGATTCTTGCTCTGTGCTTCAGATAAAATCACTGCATGTTCATAAAACTCTGCAGATAAACCGAGAGCAGCTCCAGCGGATGCTTTCTGAAGCTCCCCGCCTGCAGACGCCATCTCTTGTTGTTCACATCAGAGCGGTGTCAGAGGACGCCGGAACAATCAGCGCTCGCAGACGCAGACCTATCAAGTCTCGTTTGTTGATTAAATAAATTAAAGTGGGATCATAACAACTTGCAGAGCGCATTACAGGCCGTGATTACGCCCTTATTGTTTTCTCCAGTCGATTACTATCATAATAGATTCCACTATAGGCAGATTGCATAATTGTATAGGCAGCACGCTGAGGTGTCGCAGAGCAGTTTTGCACTGCTGATCTTATTAAAAGTGATGGTGCACGAGGGAGATGTGACCTCAGATGAAGTAAACAGTCTCGTTCCTCCTCCAGCTCTCTTCTCATGCAAATTATAATAATGCTAATATCATAATGACAACTTATATCCCCATATCAGCTAACATTTTATATTATAGGAAGCATGAGTTCATAAATAATAGAACGCTTATCAGTCCGTATCAGATGGTTAACACTGATAACATCATAATATGATCAACACCTTAATTGGTAGATTCATCAGAACCTTGTTTATGGACCTCATGCACATTCATGTCCACTGGTCATGTGTGTACAGATTGTGTCTCTTGTAAGTGTCGTCTGTGAACGAGGAGCCACACAAAGCACCTTGATGAGGCCACATCTCAGGTGAAACCCTGTTTTTAGGCTGGCGCAGCTTACAAACGCTGCTGATGAGCAGAGATCCTCGTTAACAGCAACGTGGTCTTTATGATCCAATGAAGAATTAAACACAAACTGAAAACATGCTTCATAGGTTTAACAGCTGAAACTAAGACACAAAGGATTTCGTTTGTTTCCTGCAGTTCTTCGTTTGCTTTGTAAGATGAAGACGTAATATTCCTGAACGCGTCTCACGCACTGTCTTTCTTCTTCCTTCACTGCTCGTTGCACAGAGCTTGATGAAGGAGGATGTGATTGTATATTGTCTCTCTAACGATCACCGTCTCACTGTTTAATGGACAAAGAGACGGTTACGCTCCTGCAGGTCGACACGCCCCGGCCGTCTGTGTGTGAGCTCGCTCCACACAAACTTCAAACCCAGATGAAGGCGATGCTGTTTACAGCTGCTTTAAATCTGAAACTGTGAGCAGAACCTCCTTCAGACCAGGTCAGGTGTGCAGCAGCCGTTACCATGGCGACGGAGGCAGGTTAAAAGAAGGCCACCGCTGTGTCGCTGAAAGATCAACAGAGCTCGCTAACACATTAATCTGTCTTCACTGAGGGTCGTCTGTGAACGCCCACAGGCTGTTGTTACCTTCTGCAGGGAAGCCGTGAGATTTGTATTAAACCAGTTTATTCTGTATTCTTTTTCTCCAACTGAATCTTATCTAACAAAAACTAGATTCGATCAACTTTATTGTCTTTGTGCACATTGTTTCCTCCAGTAAAGTTCAGGTACTTGTGTAAAAACTGTGAGGAGGAGAAAGTTCAGATGTAGAGAAGATGGAGAGAAGTCACAGAGATACTCGAGTAGAGAAACATGAAACATGTCGTGGAGGAGAGCAGATGTTGCTTCCATCCTCTGGACGAGGAAATGTAGTTTAGCATCTAACTAGAAGTGCAAAGATGTGTAAAATGTGTACACAGGTACAATAATCAGCGAGGGGTCGATATGAAGAAGAATCTGCAGTATGAACGTGTGCAGGTGTGTGAATACAGTATAATACTAATAATGTTGGTCATCAGGGTTTAACTGTCTCTCAATAACAGGAGGGTTTAAATTGGACTGCACTGGTTTCTAATATTTGAACTCTGGTCTGTGTGCAGAATCTCTTTGTTCACTCAATAATAAAAACCACCTGCTGTATTCAGACTGATGAAATCCTCCTGCTGCTGCAGCAGCGGCTCGAGGTCGGCTGAGGCCGTTTTACACACTGAGGCAGGAAACCATGAAGCAATCAGATCCCGACTCCAGTCACATCGTATCACTTCTTATTAAAGACCAGTATCTGCCCAATATATTTCCACTTTGATTTACTGGACTACGTCGGCTGCAGTGCAGTTCAGACACCTGAAGGACGATGATGATGCTGTGCAGCAGAGCTCAGATCAGTGTCTCCTGTACGCCGTGCTGTAGACGGTCAGTAGAAGAGAACCGCTGTTGCGTCGGGACGACTGGCCATCAACTCGTCGTTCATCTTCTTATTTTATTATCCATTAAAGACGAGGCGCTGGTCCATGTGGTACTGAGTGGGCCTGCTTCAGGCTCCTGCCATTGAACATTGGAGGCTAAATTAAAATGAGCCCTTCAGGCGCAGGAAATACACGAGTCATGACAGTTCAATAAAACCTCTGCCAGAATACAGAAAGAAAAGATTCACCCAACAAAGCTCCAACACACCAAACATCCCTGCAGACTGTTTGTGGGCCGCACACGTCACTGCTGCACCAGAACAACACGACTGACTCACCGGATCGGCCCGGTTTTGTTTTGTCTTCTTGCTTTATGTTTCTTTATGTTTCAGTCATGTTGTGACAGCTCTGCTTAGCTGCTAACATTCAGGAAAACATCACGCTTTGGCTCCAAACATCTGCTTCTGTCTCACAAACACGTCTGGAAACAGAATGTGTGATTAACTCACTCCGTGTTCCCAGCGAGCGTCCACCAGCTCCAGGTATGTGCGGCAGAACAAGGTGGCGGGCTTAGAGGACGATCATGGTTCGGATTAAAATAGACTTCCCCTGATGAAGCTCTGTTTTCAGCCAGCATTCTTCTTATCTAAATGTTTGCCAGCCCACAGGCGGGTGTGTTTTTCCTCCACCTCTGAGAGTAAAAATAGGTGAGAGGCTGTCACTTCTCTACTGGAACTTTTATTTATTTCGTCAGTTCTTTCTTATTCTGAAATAACTAAGCCGCCGTGTGCATCAAGAGCCTGCAGCAGATAAACCCGGCCTGTGTGTGCACAGTCGTATCTGCGTGTGTGTGCATGTGCAGGAGGAATCATTAAGGCTCCCTCGCTGTACGAGGACAGAGGAAGGAGGCGGCTGCAGAGCGTCGGGGGGTTGCAGCGACTCGCCGGCCATCATCCTCTCGCTGGCACAGTGACTCACAGAGCCCATGTGAACGCAGAGATAAGGCCTTGTGTCTGCACATCACATCTCATGCCTGCAGTCATCCTGCACACATACTGTATCAGACCCAAGGCTCCTCGTCACTGCAACACATGCATATCAGTGTGACGCATTTACCTTAACGCAAATCCAGATTTAGCATCTGAAGATGAGAAATGAGCTGATGACACCGGGACAGACCGGGACTGACCGGGACAGACCGGGACAGACCGGGTCCGGCTGCAGCTCCCACTGCAAACGTTACTGTGCAGGAGGTGGAAGACAGACGCCAGGTGACGACATGAGGAATGTGATTACTTCTTATATAAACATACAGGACTCAGATATCAAAAACAAAACATAATTAACTGTAGTTCACCGTGAAAAAACACACATTGTGTATGTTGTGTATTTGTTTTAGTCTTCTGCACATCAACACACATTATTTGCATTTTTAAACACACTAGATTTAATATAAGTGATGGACTGAGGAGGTTCACCTGTAGTGTCTCTCAGCACCTCGCTGACCTGAGTTCACATCAACACGCCGTGATGTTTGTGACAGCAGACTGAACTGTTGAACTCGACTGGCCTGCGCAGATCTTCTGCTTCACATTGTTCCCGAAGCTTTTTGTCTGAAGGCTGACTGTGAGCCAGACGTTATCGCCAAACCTCAGTGTTGGACCTCATGAATCCTATTGTGGCCGAATGGGAGCAAATCCCTGCAGAAAGGCTCCGAAATCTTCTGGAAAGTTTTCCCACATGAGGCTTTTAGCAGATTAGGAAAGTAGTTGCAACATCACCAGACTCCCTTAAAAAATGTGGTGATTTTAAGAGTTGTTGATTTAAACCAACTTTATAAACTCTGTGAAACTCTGTCTCTGACTCCTTCTGCATTATTTGGATCTTCTTGTAAATTCGGCAAATGTTCTACATGAACTTCTTTCTGTCTTTGTGTGAATAACCTTGTGCATGAGGGCAGATATAGTATCATATATAAACAGAGTCATAGCATCACTTTGGTTCTGTTTGCTGCGGTCTTGCCACAGAGTTCTGCCTCCACCTGACAGTTGAGATGAATGGAAACTAAATTGTCATCAGCTACAGCTCACTTCTTTTATTATGAAATCAATAAAAATATGAGGATTTTTTAAATTACATCCAAACGTTTCCAAAAGTAGGAGCTTTCCAGAACAACACATCATTCTCACACTCGCCATCATTAATCCTCCCAACAACAGGCTAATGGGGGCTGGCTCATTTAGCTAACAGAGCTAAATGAACTCGTTGGTCGCACTGCTCTTGAAGCCAGCTGACATCCATCACATGAAGAAAAGCTTCACAACAGCTCCGAGACACAATCCCAGTAATGCTAGCCATATGTCAGCTCTCATTCAGCGTTCATTTAATACATATGTTATCGCTAACTGGAAACTCCATTTGGCAGAACGCTGGGGCGATTAATTCAGTGAATATTCAAATTTCAGATCTGGGATAATTATGGCTTCTGTTTGGAGACTCGTGCCAGGGGACGTCATCAACATGCCTCCATTTTTCTCCTGCGCTCATCTATTCTTTGTGTTTCTTTGACTTTGAGACGTGGGAGAGAAAATCACTTGACGTCCTGTCGAGTGTTTGAGAGCAAGAGAACAACGGCAGCCAGCTGAGTGTTGGTTCTGACCACCTCTGGGATGATAACAGCTCCAACATGTTCAAGCTTTTCTTTATTCCTACATGGATCTGTAGGTCGACCAGCTGGCACATACATCTGCATGTGTTACCGTGGTAACAGGGGCTGGAGTCCAGGATATCGCGTGTCGTATTCTTTGTCTGTGACCTTTCCTGCTGTCACGTTAATGTTCAACATGCTCTATAAATTAAAATCTGTAGACTGTCCTGTCTGAGCGTCCACAGAACATCATCCTCCACATCCAGAGCCGACGTCCACACCGGACTCAGACTCAGTTTAACCTGTAGATAAATGTTCATCACGTTTCTGTTCTCTGCTTGTTTCTGTCGCCCCCAACAGGCCAAAACATCATTATTAATAGGAAGGAGGGGAGATGCATCATGGGAAGTGTAGGAACCCAAGTCTTTGGATCATACTGCATACTAGATGTCTCTGCTGCATCGATTTAAAGCAGGAACAGTGAACGCTGTTTCACTGAGAAGCTCCATAAACGTTCTGTGGACTACGAGACTTCACCTGCTGGAGGAGGTGAACTGGTCTCTGGTGCCTCTCCTGCCTCTGTGGAGGTCCAGGACTACATGTCTACGTATCTGTTGGGGGTGTAAATGATGAGCCAGAGTTAACCGTGTGATCGTCAGGATGGAATAACACGTTGTGGTGATGAATGTGTTGTTGGTGCAGACTGTGGCTGAGCAGAGAATCAGCTGCTCTGTGTTCATGAATGATCACGTCCGCATGCTATTACAGCGCTGCTAGCTTGAAGGACAGAAGCTGCTGCCTCCACTGGAACCGTTTGGGAAATTAATTCAGTTAATGTTATGGAATAAATGTGTGAGAGGTCCTGAGGTGTCCTCACCTTTATTAACCTCGCCGGTCGCTCACTGAGCGTCACGTGACCGCCGCAGCACCAACAGCAGGCAGCGCCCTCGCTTGTCCCGACGATCCGTCTCCGCCCAGGCAATCTGCTGGCACCACGGAGGATGCCACAGCGCATTAGCAGCAGTGTGACGGCGTGTGGCGGCTCAGTGTGTGAAAGCCCTCCTCAGCGAGCCCCCACAGGGCCACTGATACCCGCAGTTGCTAACAGCTTTTGACTTGCAATTAGCCGGCCAAGTTTATCAGCAGCAGTAGCCGCGGGAGCTGAAGCGGCGCTGCAGCGACGGCGCTCCGTCAGTGTGTGCGTGCCTGCACGAGTGTGTGTGGCTGCAGGCGGAGGGAGTTCATGTCAGGCAGATGTTCTCCGCTCACTCTCGTGCAGCAGGCCACGCTGTGATTAATCAAGGTGGCCGGGGTCACTGTGCTGAGCTACTTCTTCTTCTTCTGCAGCTCCGACCGAGCAGACAGAACAATAACACAGAGGAGCGGATGCTGCAGGAGGTCAGAGCCTGCAGAACTGCATTAACTGAAGCGGAGGAGAGACTGTCATCTTAAGAAGTCCCTCCACCCTCCTCCACCCTCCACCCCATCCGACAGTCTGCATGGAGGGGGAATTATATTACCCGGACCTCCTCCCAGTTATGATGAATCCCCAGCCCTGAGAAGACTGGCCAGCCCGACCTCCATTTGCAGGAGATTAGATCCTCTGATTACAATGCCAGCTACCTCCCACCACTAGATAAATCTTCGACGGGAGCCCAAAAGCAAAGCCCTCCAGATCCATCGCAGTTAATAATTTAGTGTTGGAGGGGGACAAGTATTTATGATAATTCAAATAGAGCCGGAGCTTTCTGACGAGATGGGGAAGCTAAAGAATGGCTTTAAGTTAAAAATGGCATTTGCTGAGCGTTAAATTTAGAACCGTCCATATATTGAGTCCACACTCTGTCGCAGATGAGCTCGAGCTACAGAACCGCCTCATGAGACACGTGAATATGTCTGTTAATGCGGCGTGTAGGTGTGACGAGCTAAAGTTCGTGTGAAATGTGGCGCTGCTGTCAGCCTTCATGCGATATGAATTATGTGTTTGCCTAAAAGCTTGTGTTGGCAGATCATGTGTCTAATTGTTCATAGATCATGACGCAGCGAGCGGACGGCCGAGGTGCAGGGCCGGAGACGTGGCCTGCATCGCTGATTCACACTGAGCACGCTCAACAAACACTGAGTTACTACCAAGACATCATTCGACTGCATAAAAGATGCAAATGAGATCCGAGCAGAACTCAGCCAGCAGCTTTGTTTACAGCTGCGGATCAGCACCGAGCCGCCAAGGCCGCAGAGAGACCTGCTGACTGCTGGGCCTCAGTGGAAACACGTGATACATGTTCACATTCACATCATCAGAGTCCAACAGGCTCCTGCTATCAAGTCACGGACAGTCTGAGTGCGCAGATGTTAACTGATTACATCACTGTTTTAATGGTGACGCTTCAGAACCGAACACACAAACCCGCTCATCCTCTTCTCGAGGATATAAAGTCCTCCTCTCCTCCTCCTGATGATATAAAGTTTGTTGTGGATTTGATTTAGATTACTGATGAAATAGTGAATCATGAATTACAGCCTCATTTTAAACTCTCATGATCAATAAACACGTCTCTAAACGTTCACTAAACGAGAGAATACTGGACTCAGAAACATGATTTCAAATGAAAGATAAAGTTTCTCTTTAAATGCTGGATCCATAAAAACATCAGTGTAGACAAACAGTCACCTCCTGCAGGTGATCACAGGTTGCTAACGCCGTTAGCTTAGCAGCTCCTCTGTCTGTTCTGCCTCCATGTATGTAAATCATCTGTGAGGTAAGATGGAGTCTGAGGAGTCTGCAGAACCTTTTTATGACCCTAACCAAGTGTTTTTTTCCCCTGAACCGAGCCGGACCACGAGCACAGAGAAACACAGAGAAACATCAGAGGTTGATCCATATTCTGTGCTTTGTTTAAATGTTGGCTAGCTGATTCTTTCAGACAAAATCAAGTGTTTTATGTGCCGTGAACTTTCACACCTCACATCTCTGCTGTGTATTTGCTCTGCACAAAGATCAACCTTGAGAAGCTCTGTGATGAATTGTGGCGCCGACAGCTGCGTCCATACTGTGTCATATATCATCACACATCGCTAAGATCCTCCGCCACCATTGTGTCCATTACCATATAGATGGTCTGACTTCTGACCCTGATCTGTTCTAGGTGTCCATGAATTGTGACTACGTGTTCGTCAACGGGAAGGAGACGCGGGGGTCCATGAGCGCGAGGGTCATCTTCAGCTACGAGCACCTGAGCGCGCCGCTGGAGCTCACCGTCTGGGTGCCCAAACTTCCTCTGCAGGTGGAACTTTCTGACAACAACCTGAGCTTCATCAAAGGCTGGAGGGTCCCCATCCTGCCCGACCGGAGGTGAGGCACCGCCACAACTCAGGGTTACATGTCTGTGCTGTCTGTCCTCCCCTCGTCTGTACTCGAGGGGTAACAGCAGCAGCGGAGGCGTTAGTGTGATGGAGGTTTTGGATGTGCTGTATTTATCCATAATCAGCAGGAAGCCTGCAGTGTCACACATCGGTCCATCTCTGTTATCCAGGATCTGATGTGCAGTTGCTTGTTTTGCTCCAATTAGACGTTCCGTCTCAGGTACGCGGCAGAACTGTTCTCACACATCCAGGCTCTCAAGTGCCAATTGTTTGTGTCGTTCCCACCTGAACACTGAACACACTTAGACTCTGAGCACCAACACAGGAAGCTTCCTGCTGAACATCTGTTGTTATAGAGAGATAATGAAGCTTTTGGAGGAACAGAAAGGTCGTCTGAGGAGTGACTGAGGACTCGGAGATGTAGGACGACTCTCTCTGTGTCGACTGAATCACATCTACTACAATAACAACTGGTTAGCTTCAGCACAATTCAGATTTTACAGTGTGTGATCCGTCAAAGATCCGCTGTGAAGCGTCTTTATATCGTCCGTATCTTTGACAAATACAAACGTATCACCGCCTTCCAGAGACTCGAGTTGATTAGCTCCCCGCTCGACTTCTTTTATCTATACAAACATTTAATATCTCCTGTTGGTTTCACCGCAGAGTGAAACGACATGTTAACCTCATAAAGCACATTTTATTGAAGACAGACCAGCACGCTGTCAAACATGAGTCTGTAGAAGTTACAGCTCCTCTTCATCAGTCAGTCGGCAGCGACACACTTACAGACTGTGTGTTCTCTGAACACAGCGTTTAAAGCCGGAGCTCATTCAGGAACATGAAAGTCTGTTTAACCACAAACTTCAACAAGAATTCCCCCGCGGCTCTGACAGGAAACACTTAAAGATCCAGATCAGGGGCGTCGCTGGGAGGGCAAAACATCCGCGGCTTTAGTGTTGCCTCAGTTACCTAAAGTAATCTCTAACGCACAGTGACTTCAATAAGTAACTTTAATCTGATTACTGGTTTGGAAATGTTAATGTGTTAGATTACTTGTTTCTAAAAAAAGTGGTCAGATTAGAGTAACGCGTTCCCGGCATCACTGCCTGCAGGCAGAGTCTCTTTCTAACGGGGGTCCAGACGGGAAACTTTGAAACTTAGGCTGGTAAAGATGCACTTTCAGCGTAGTTGGAGAAGGAAAGGAAGGCCAGTCGTTGGGTCCTCGTCGCCATATTTGAATCACAAACAAAGCGTATTTCCCTCATTATAGGCCTACGGAGTGATGTGCAGGCTATCATCGTCATTTAACAGAGACTGCACACCCAGAATACTCTCACCACCACGATTCAGATTAGATTTACCACAGCGGGAAACATTAGAAATTAAAAGAATAATTAACACATGCGCCTACCCGTTGTCAGGGTGACCATATAGAGGTTTGATTCACAGCAGGACTGCTGAATCTGAGCTAGCAGGCTATCCCTGCTCCCGCTCAGAGGCTGGAGGAGGAGATGTCTCACTCTCCACGACTTCCTGCTCTGGCTGCCACTTCTTATTCTCCAGAGAACCTCCAAATATCCATAATAACTAACTGCTGTAAAGCTCCGTATATCATAATAACTAACTGCTGTAAACCTCCGTATATCCATAATAACTAACTGCTGTAAACCTCCGTATATCCATAATAACTAACTGCTGTAAACCTCCGTATATCCATAATAACTAACTGCTGTAAACCTCCATATCCATAATAACTAACTGCTGTAAACCTCCGTATATCCATAATAACTATCTGCTGTAAACCTCCGTATATCCATAATAACTATCTGCTGTAAACCTCCGTATATCCATAATAACTAACTGCTGTAAACCTCCGTATATCCATAATAACTAACTGCTGTAAACCTCCATATCCATAATAACTAACTGCTATAAACCTCCGTACATCCATAATAACTAACTGCTGTAAACCTCCGTACATCCATAATAACTAACTGCTGTAAACCTCCGTATATCCATAATAACTAACTGCTATAAACCTCAAAATATCCATAATAACCAACTGCTGTAAACCTCCAAGTATCCATAATAACTAACTGCTTTAAACCTCCGTATATCCATAATAACCAACTGCTATAAACCTCTGTACATCCATAATAACTATCTGTTGTAAACCTCCGTATATCCATAATAACTAACTGCTTTAAACCTCCGTATATCCATAATAACTAACTGCTGTAAACCTCCGTATATCCATAATAACTAACTGCTGTAAACCACTGTATATCCATAATAACTAACTGCTGTAAACCTCTGTATATCCATAATAACTAACTGCTTTATACTGTATATCCATAATAACTAACTGCTGTAAACCACCGTATATCCATAATAACTAACTGCTGTAAACCTCCGTATATCCATAATAACTAACTGCTGTAAACCACCGTATATCCATAATAACTAACTGCTGTAAACCTCCGTATATCCATAATAACTAACTGCTGTAAACCTCTGTATATCCATAATAACTAACTGCTGTAAACCTCCAAATATCCATAATAACTAACTGCTGTAAACCTCTGTATATCCATAATAACTAACTGCTTTATACTGTTTATCCATAATAACTAACTGCTGTAAACCACCGTATATCCATAATAACTAACTGCTGTAAACCTCCGTATATCCATAATAACTAACTGCTGTAAACCTCCGTATATCCATAAT
>CAEMYA010000695.1:300082-310191 GCA_903131615.1 Diplodus sargus | reverse complement strand
CCATAATAACTAACTGCTGTAAACCTCCGTATATCCATAATAACTAACTGCTGTAAACCTCCGTGTATCCATAATAACTGCTATAAACCTCCAAATATCCTTAATAACTAACTGCTGTAAACCTCCGTATATCCATAATAACTAACTGCTATAAACCTCCGTATATCCATAATAACCAACTGCTATAAACCTCCGTATATCCATAATAACCAACTGCTATAAACCTCCGTATATCCATAATAACTAACTGCTGTAAACCTCCGTATATCCATAATAACTAACTGCTGTAAACCTCCGTATATCCATAATAACTAACTGCTATGAACCTCCGTATATCCATAATAACTATCTGTTGTAAACCTCCGTATATCCATAATAACTATCTGCTATAAACCTCCGTATATCCATTATAACTAACTGCTGTAAACCTCCGTATATCCATAATAACTAACTGGATATTAATATCTTTAATCAAATATGCACAAAAGACGTAAAAACATATTAAATCAGTCAGAGACGTCCGTCCGTCACTCACTGCTCTGAAATAACACACAGTGTCTTTAAGGAGTCGTGTTGCAGCTCGCTCTTATCTGAGCAGATCCATCTTTAGATATATTTCATGATCAGTAGCAGTGAGGAGTCTGAACGTGTTGTTGATCCAACACCTTTACACACCAGGTTTGTTCCCTGCACAGTGTGCAGGATCCTCGTGCTCCTCACGTTACAGACGCTCTCGTCAATAGAAGGAATCCAGCAGCAATAACAGACCAACAAGCTTTTTCCTCCGAACATTAAAAGAAGAAAGTGTGTAGAAGCCGTCTGTGTGTGGGAGGTTCTGGCTGCTGGAGTCAGACCTGATGACAAACACGCTCTCAGGTTAAAGAACCTGAGCTCATTAAAATATCTGTGTATTCATGTCATGCATGGAGCAGCAACAAACAGGCCCACAACCCTTCATTTAGGAAATGTTTAATGGCAGCATTAAGACTGACGCGGGCGGCTGCTGTCGCTGCTGCTGGAGTACATCACCAGCGACCGGATCCATTTCTACCAGACCTGAATACAAATGGCATGTTTAAGGAGCTGTTTGAAGAATTAAGGTATTTCCAATGACCTGGAGTGCTTGGAAAACATCTTGCATCGCCTCATCTCTCAGAGATCCCCAACGGGCTATAATGGCCTGGAGATGTATATTATTCTGACGTGTAAAATGTGTCTTAAATCCTCATTTTAGCACCATTCATTCATTTTCCTCAGTGTCTGTAGGAGCCTGCAGACGATCAGACGGGTTGTGTTTGTCACACTGTTGATCGGGTTGATCATACGGTTCAACTCTCTGTGACAATATTACCTTTATATTCCTGCACTCCCTCAGTATCAGACAGCAGGAGGGATGTTGTGCGTTTCTGCAATCAGTGAACAAAACTTTATGTGTATTTATGTTCAGTTTTCAGTTTTATGGTCTGCTTAGTTCTACACACAGGAACCAGCTGGTTAGTGTTCAGCTCAAAGAACCTGATTTTATCTCCACAAACACGGCCTGAAAATGTCCTGACATCTTTTCAGAAACGTCCACATGTTGTCACCACAGAAACAGCTGCAGAAATCCTCACGTCTCGTTAAAATAATCAGCTGTGTCGCCACAAACTGGCTACAAAGATGTCCGGGTTAGTTCTGCTGGCGGCGCTGAGAGCCCAGCAGGTCTGTGTTCGCTGACGAGGATTGTGTGATGTGATAATGAGCAAGAAGCTCTAATGTTCAGAACCTGCAGCTCAGGAAATATACACTGTGTGAGACGTTCACATGTTGTTGTGTTGTGTTGTGTTGTTGTGCTGTGTTGCGTTGTGTTGTGTTGTGTTGCGTTGTGTTGTGTTGTGTTGTGTTGCGTTTTGTTGGTTGGACTGTTTGTCTCAAACAGATCGGTGCAGTTGGAAAGTTTCTGTGTGTCTCCACAATTCTTCCAGCCCATTTTGTTTGCATCTGACTTGGCTGTGCCTCCATGAAAACAGCCATCAAAGACCCCTCGTGAGCTATTTCAGTGCTCGATGATTGCCACACCGCCGGGCCGGAGGAATTCATTCCACTGCAGCTGAAGCATTGCTTTCTTGCGTGCTGTCATTTGGATTTACTGAGTGTATGTAATTTTCTTCTCCCTGTAGTTCAGACAAAGAGCGCTGCTATCATTCTGGATGGTGCTACATTCACATCCTGATGAGACGCCTCTTCCCACAGGAGTCTTTGTTTGCAGTCATAATCCTGCTGCTGGACGCGTCCTGTGATGTATGGATATCGCTCTTTTTGTTCCGGAGCTGCGGCAGAACCTCAGCGCCTGTTCTGTATTTTAACATTCAGACTCATGTAGCATGTAGCGGCGGCGGCCTCCCGCTGACGTCTGCTCCTCCTGATTGATCGATTCGTTTGTTCTGTATTGAAAACAGCCATCGTCTTATTTCAGGGTAATTGCGCTCGCTGTCGATGTCGAGACTCTCGTGAATCACGGAGTCTGAAAAGTAATAAAGCCGTCACCAAAAACACATCCATCACATGTAACAGCCACATGGAGGCTGCTGTGGTAAACACATTTTTCACACATTAGATGGAAGAAACAAGACGTGATGACATCAGTTTGTATGCTGACAACACAAATCCAATCAGGGTCCATTTACCAGCTGGTTCTGCAGCTCTCGACGGCATCACATGGTCCTCCTCAGACGGGTCGCGTGCACCGTTGCCATGGAAATGAAGGCGACTTAAATGTGAAGCGTTACAGCTCATGTTGACCTTAAAATGTCACAAACAGGCGCCTGTGAGTTTTGGATATTTCACATTATTTTTAAAAGTCAGGGTCGACGACAGAAAACAGTTTAAGACGCTGAGCTGCGATCAGAACCTCCTGGTTTGCATCCGACGGGCCTTGAGACCTGAACAGCAGTGGGCGTGGTGAGCTGTGAGTCCTGACGGCTGCTGGTTGGATACAGAAGGAAACACTCAGCGCAGGACGACAGCGTTTTTATGTTAAATACCTCCAATTTGATTTCTAATTCTCAGGACAGAGTTGAGAATAATTCTCCTCTCTGATGTGGCACAAATTAATATTCATCAGTTTCTCTTCATCTATTCATTGTGTGGCCGTCTCCCTCAGAGAGGCTGAGCCAGCACTCTGTTTGTCAGCCTCTCCGTGCTGACTGACGTCGGGACGCTCTTCGCAACATTCATATAAAACTCTCATTAGAAACAGGAACAATTATTTCCAGGATGTCTGAAATTAGCAGCATTTCTTTCTCGTTCCTCCGTCTGTCTCCGACTCACTGAGGACGATGAGGAGCAACGTTACAGCAGAACATTTGTCCCAAATCAAAATACAGGATCGATGTGAAACCAGCAGGACCAGAACAATCAGGACGGTTGGCCAGACCGGGTCAGAGTCACGTCCTGTCAGCTCTCTACTGCCTCTGATTTAAACAAAGAGGGTTAAAATACCCCAAAATTAACATTTCACACAAGATGAAGAGTAGATGTGCTGCACCGTCACTGTGATGTCATGGCTCACTGTGATGTCATGGCTCACTGTGATGTCATGACTCACTGTGATGTCATGGCTCACTGTGATGTCATGGCTCACCATCCTGTAGGAAAAGCGTTTGTTTGCGATCTCATGCTGTTCATTGCAGAGTTACGCTGCCACCTACTGGCCTGGCATGTGTGCTGCAGCGTCTTCAGACGTTTTTGTGGATCCGAGTGCACGAGCAGCGTTTTCATTACATTCTCATGTGAACACAGAACTTCTTTTAAGCTCAAACGATCTGTTTTCAGTGAAACAGTTTGACCTGCAGCCCTCTCAGCCCTCTAGCTCAGTACAGACAGGTGGAGGAGGAGGTGAGATGTGACCTGACGAAACTGTGACCACTAAGTTAAAAACATCATAATATGTGACCTGCGTGTCAGCAAGCGTTAATTGTAAAGTCTAACAGGATGTAGGATACGACATATTACTGTAGAGAGATGAGTTGGAGTGAGAACACGTTGCTTCATCTGTCAAACTCAGAGTTTAGACCTTGAGACTTGAACCTGAGCGTCCACACTTAAGATTTGTGATTTGCTAAACAACAACCTGGACGAGAGCCATCAATGCAGCGAGACGCGAGCCAACAACCTGCCGACAGGACGGACAGGCGTTCCTGTGGACGCTGAGGACTGACAGCTCCTCTCCGTGTCGACCCTCCTCCTGTTTGTTCACAGTCGTTATGGAGCGCTGATAACGAATGACACGATGTTTTCAAGGCGTTGTGCGTAACACCACAGAAGAAGAAGAGGTCTGATATAATGTAGAGTGGCTCATTATTAGTCGTCTCAAACACCAAATCAGGCTGATTGTCTGACGCTGCTGACGCTGCTCTGTTTATTTGAGTGATTGTCTTTTCATTAAGTCGCTCTCCTTTACCCAACCTCCATCGCTCCCTCGCCTCCTCCACTCTTTGTTTCCCTCTGCTCCTCTCTCTCTCTCTCCATCCTCTGCTCCTCTCTCTCTCTCTCTCTCTCCATCCTCTCTCTCTCTCTCTCTCTCTCCGTCCTCTGCTCCTCTGCTCCTCTCTCTCTCTCCGTCCTCTGCTCCTCTCTCTCTCTCTCTCTTTCTCTCTCCCTCTCTCTCTCTCTCTCTCTCTCTCTCTCCGTCCTCTGCTCCTTCTCTTGTGCAACGTGACACATTGTGGACTTCCTGCACAGCGAGGTCTCCGGCCTGCAGTGGGCCGCTGATACAGTGCAGCAGAATTGCTCACTGGCTGCATTATCCAGTAACATGCTCTAAAAGAGGAAGGAAGTGTAATCGGGCGGGCAGCCGTGTGCACTGAAGCTTCAGCGTGTTCGTTTGTATCAGAGACTCTAATAAGAACAGACAATATTCTTCTGGGGGAGAAAAAATATCAACCTTATTTTCAGGTACAGACTGAGGAAGGTAAACTTTCTTTGACCTGAGCTCACAGTTGTGAAACTCCTTGACAGAGACGGAGGGAGCCGGACTGTCTCACCGGGTTTCTCTCTGCCTTTAACTGGATGAGTAAGTGAGTGTGCAGCCTCAACGTCTGCTGCTGTGGAGTTAACTCGCTTACCTGAAGCACCGCAGCTCCTGATGTCCTCCAGCTGCTGTCAGTCCACTGCACCGCAGGGGGTCCAGACCAGGCCAGACCACGTCCAGGTCACAGAGCTGATGTGGGCCAGAGGAAGTTCTGTGAAATATAAAGGCTTCACTTGGGAATTTGAATATAGTTATTTGATCTAAAACTTAATCTGTCTTTGATTTAACGGCCCAGTCACCAGAATACAATATTTTACATTTCTGCAAACCTGCAACAACTGCAACATTTCATTCTTATGTTAGGACGGAGTTAATATGCAGGATTATTACAGACTGTCTGCAGAAGAACCCGGCTGCTGTTTTCATCACAGCCTCTCTGTCTGCAGCTTCCACCCTCCACACTGTCGACTCACGTGGCTTCTCCACATTGTAAGAAAATCACAGTGACTTTAAAAGACGTTTGCATTTTTTATTCATTCAAAGTAACAAATTCAACCAGCCGTAGAGCAGAAGTGGTTGTTCCTGACCCGAGCGTAATCAGAGGGAGAGAGGTGGACTTACAGATGCTTGAATGAACCTGCAGGTTCCTCCAGTGACCCGGCGAGCCTCACCAGCACCACGTCACCTGCAGCCCGCGCTGCTCCTGCTGCACCTGAGCCACAGTACGATCAACGGTCTTCATCTGGGCACTTTATACTCTTTTTTCTTACCAGGCGGCTCTTAAACCCGGTCCAGGACATAATGTTAGCAGTTATTACAGCCAACGAGTCTGTGGGGCGAAACGCTGCGTTCTGATTGTCTGAAGTAAAGTTTCATGACTTCCTGTGTTTGTTCTTTGAGCTGACGTGTTGTGAGCAGAGTGCTGCAGTGGTGGACCTGAGGTGGAGGTGAGGTGGAGCTGAGGTGGAGCTGTGGTGGAGCTGAGGTTGAGCTGAGGTGGAGCTGAGGTGGAGCTGTGGTGGAGCTGAGGTTGAGCTGAGGTGGAGCTGTGGTGGAGGTGAGGTGGAGCTGAGATGGAGCTGTGGTGGAGCTGAGGTGGAGGTGAGGTGGAGCTGTGGTGGAGCTGTGGTTGAGCTGTGGTTGAGCTGAGGTTGAGCTGAGGTGGAGGTGAGGTTGAGCTGAGGTGGAGCTGAGGTGCAGCTGAGGTGGAGCTGACTTGTGGAGAGGAGGCATGCAGAGATGAATTAATGGCGGCCTGCAGGTGTGAAGGCACACGCTACAAAGCATGTGGCTGCTGACGGAGAGCGCTGTAAGTGTCTCTGAGCAGCGCTCGGCCTGATAATGGGAGCCGCTCCTTGAATCGATGTGTAGGATATCTAGTTTGTCGGAGGCTGACAGCCCGCCGCCTCTCCTGAATCTCAACTCGTCCTCACAGTTAATTCAAAGCAAATATTAAGCAGAGGAGCTCTTTTTAAGTGGGAGCTGGCAGATTGTCAGGCCTGCTGAGGGACGTCGGGAGCTCATACATCTTGTTGTGGAGCAGATTGCGCTCGGTGGGTGATGCACCTGGCATGTTTAACCCCGCTGCCCAGGGCGCCTGTGAAATAAGAAGGGCACCGGTCTAAAACTCTGCTTTTTGGTGCCGATCTTCCTTCCCTGCTGCTCGGAGGACTTCCTCCTCATCAGAACAGACATTGTGATGGATCTGTGTGGAGCGCTGCCGAGCGTCTCATCAGTGCTGTGATGTCAAATTACAAGACGAGCAGAGACCCTTAAGAGCAGACGGCACAAATTGAGACGTAGCATCGTGCCGCCGAGCCGAGCGCCATTTAGCAGCAGCTGCTCGCTCTGAAGAGGCCACGAGTTCTGATTGGTTAACTTTATAACGCTCCTCAAGGGACTCTGCGTCCAGACACACTGACCGGATCTGTGTGCTGGGTTTAGTTTCACTTCATCACTGCTTGAAATCATCTGGTACAACATCCAGCGGCTGTTCAGGAGACTCTGACACCTCGTTACAGAACCTGGAGCCCGGCGGGCCGAGGGGAAACATTCTGCTTCCTGCGTCTGATCTGAATCATTTTCTCTCCTGTGTTTATGATTTCAGACCTGCTGGGAAGAAAAGTTTTGTGGGATAATCTTCAGACGTTCCTTCATTTTTTTCTTCTGAAACATTTAGTTTTACTCCTGAAATGATTTCGCTCAGTTTCACTCGTTGGCGTTTCTCTGGAACAATAACTCACACAGATGGAACACAAACTGAAGGAACGTATAAAGATTATCCTGCAAACCTTTTCCTCCCAGCAGGTCTCAAATCATAAACACAGGAGAGAAAATGATTCAGATCAGACGCAGGAAACAGATCACCAGAGAGAAAAGGTCTGGACTGGCCCCTCGGGGCCTCCGTACCGTACCGAGCAGAACTCTGATCTAATCACCTTCCTCCTGTTTCTGCCTCCCAGGAGCACCAGAGACAGCGACGCTGACGACGAAGACGACGGACGCCCGGTGAGCCGAGGCTGCACGCTGCAGTACCAACGGGCCCTGGTCAAGGTGCTGACCCAGTTCCACACCACCTCCACAGAGGGCACGGACCAGGTCATCACCATGCTGGGGCCCGACTGGCAGGTGGACGTCACAGACCTGGTCCAGGACTCCCTGAAGGTGGCAGATCCCAGGATAGCAGAGCTGGTGGACAGGACGGTCCTGGTGGGTCTGGAGCTGGGATCCACCGTGCTGAAGGTAAGAGGTCCAGTTCTGTTTTCATGCCGAGAACACTTGTCAACATAATTTGTTTCATTACAAGTGGTGATGTCAGGACTTCATGGTCTCTTTGGTCCTGAGGTGTGTTTGGGCTCATTGTCCTGCTGCAGAACCGAGTCAAATCACAGCGAGACTGAAAGTGGCCGAGGGGACGAAGCATGGAGCTCCAGCTTTGTGACTCTGACAGCAGACAGCAGAGCCCAGCGACCCTGAAACACAGAGGAAACTCTCAGAATCAGTATGTTCTGATCCAGTCCTTTCTCTGTCATGAACTGGTGTCAGACTGTTTAAAAGAAGTCTGATTGTTTGACTGTTTGCGGTGTTATCAGCCTAAACGTTCCCTTCTGTGCGCCTGCTATAAAACAAACCCTGCTGTCTCTGTAAGTGTCTCCTGCTGTCGATGTCCACTTGTCTCTGACGTAC
Source organism: Diplodus sargus (assembly GCA_903131615.1). Lineage (NCBI taxonomy): Eukaryota > Metazoa > Chordata > Actinopteri > Spariformes > Sparidae > Diplodus > Diplodus sargus. The sequence goes on along the minus strand of CAEMYA010000695.1, from coordinate 301,994 downwards.
AGCTCGCAGAACTGGATCAGCCGCGACACGTCCAGAAGTCCATATAAAGGCAGCGGCTCTGTTATGACTCCTGGATGGTGATTTACGTCGCTGCGCTGGTCATTTATGGGGACAGAGAGAAGTAACGGTTGGTGAGAGTTTAGATGACGGTGAGAGATCACAGTTTGAGCCTGTCAGGACGGAGAATGGTGGTCTGATGGATGCGTCTGATGATGGACGAATAGGGAGGAAAGATATCAGTCCGCGATCCATCATTTTAAATGAGCAATGGATCATTTGTAATCTGTTGAAGGCTATGAATAATTATACATCAATTTAGCAGCAGGCCCAACTCGCCACTCACAGCAGAGTGAGTAAATAAATAAATAAGTAAATGATTCCATCCATCAAACAACTTTGTTTGTATGGCTCAGAACAAGATGGAGGATTACTCACCGCTAATGTAATTGGATTACAGTGCTGAAGAAATAAAGATTCAGGGCTCAATTGTTTACGTGACGTTCACCGTGTCAGATATCGAGTCATTCATATTCAGGTCATCCAGGTTCAGACACGCTAACAGCCGCGTGAGGCTACGCTGCAGCCACGGTACTGCGTAACGCTAACGCCAGCACGCTAACGCCAGCACGCTAACGCCAGCACGCTAACGTGCCCACAATGACAAAACTAGCACCTTGTTGCCAGAACAACGCGCTCACCTTGTCCGGCCCACAGGACACTAAAGTCCTGGTGTTCTGGCTGAGCGTCCTGTCTGTGGTCCGCCACTCACACTTTACCTGTCGCTCTACATTGTAAAGGGGGCGGAGCCACAGGTGTCTCACTCTGTCCAGGACGGTTTACAGACTTAGTTCAGGTCTTATGATTCGTTCTTTGGGGTTCATGAACGTTTCTGTACAAACGTCTGATAATCATGTCATAGCTGTGGAGACAGTGCAGAGCCGTGCAGCTAACATGGCTAATGAACATGTTTACAGGCAGATTTCTGTTTCAGCTCTGTGTTAGCATCATTCATGATGTTTAAGGCGACTGATCGCTGGTCACTGAACCTGCAGCAGCTCCGTCCCTGCAGGTGTGAACGACGACTGACTGGAACGTGAGACTACTTTAGAAAATCCCTAAAGTGTCCTGATAGAAGAGAAATGAGATCTCAGTGGTATCTCCGTCCTTTCAACACGAGTGATTGATGGCTTACAAAACTCAAATCACGAAGAAGTCACAGTGAAAGATTTCCAGAGAGCAGAGCCGCTCTCACAATGAGGAGTGTAATTATTCTGCTGATTCTGTGAGATGAGCTGTGTTCGGCTCACAATGGGCCTCGCACTGAAACTTCTCTTCTGTGGGAGGATTTGAATCTTCTCTGAGTCGTCGGATTCAAACCGTCCAGCAGCTCATGAATATGAATACAGAGCAGCTTCTGTCCACTCGGTCCTGATCCTCCACATCAGGTCATTCTTTCTGGAGGGATTATTGAAGAATGAAGTGTTTCTGTTTGGATGTGGCAGACAGGTTAATCGGTAAAGCTCTTAATTATTGTGTAAAGTGTGAATGTCCTGTGATCACGAGGCACCGACACGTCTCAGAACTCTGCAAACCTGGTGGGAGTTTTAATCCAGAGGATTACTGAGCAGTCGCTGCTCCTCCAAGCTCAGCGTGAGTCCTCTCATCTGATTACTTCATTAATATCTGCAAACATGAAGCACTCGTCCACAGAGCAGAACACAAACCGGCCCGACTCCAATCTGCAGAACCCTTAACCTCCGCAGGAAGTCATACGTCAATATTAACTAACAGAGCAGATTGTTCCCTCAGTGTGATCCTGAACAGTGTCAACCATCATTTAGACGTGTCAGAGTCAAAACACACCAGCTGGACGCCTGTTAGGTGTGTAGCTGTACTACACACTGTACTACAC
>CAEMYA010000695.1:274695-289900 GCA_903131615.1 Diplodus sargus | reverse complement strand
TGCGTGTGCGTGTGTGTGTGTGTGTGTGTGTGTGTGTGCGTGTGCGTGTGCGTGTGTGTGTGTCTTTTCCTGCCTCGTCCATTCATTGGCCTGCAAGTTGCTAAAAATGCAACGACAACCCCATCAAGCATCAGCGAGAGAGAGGCGAGCATTAAATTCCAATTTTTCTTGCTTTCCGCTTCTTGGCCACCTTGAAATTTAATTATTGTAATGTATTGTCCTAAGTGCTCTCCAAGGCCGGGCCATAAAAGGCAGCCAATTCCTCTGCCGGCAGAGCTCTCAGAGGAGCACTGGAGCTATTTCAAGCCATTTGATTCTGTTTCACAGGAAAACTTTCTAAATGTCCTCTATTACTGCAGAAATGAATGAACACATAAACTATGGATGGGGAGCGTTGGACAATCAAGGTCTCTCTGCATCAGTCTCTTTTCCACTTGACGAAGTTCAGGCTCTCAGAAGTGAAAGCTTCGGTTCTGAAGGTTCATCATAAAACCTTTCTGTGTGACTTACTCACTCTTATAAAGTTCTGGAAGGATCTGGACGGTGTCGCTACGACTCGTCGTCATGAACACGTCTCACAACGTGATGCTGAGGGAGGATTTTACGTGTGTTTGTGCTCATTTTATACTCAGAGCGGTTAATGTTCAGATGCATCCAGATGTGTTACCTGATGAAGACGAATCAGACCATGAGAAGAAGTCTTCATCCTACTCACGTTAATTTACAGACATGCACAGATTGAAGGAACAGCAGCGGACTGTGTGTCAGAGAGAAGCGTGTCACGGTACAACAGTCTCATCTGTGTATCTGCTCAGACTCAACCAGATCTCCTCTACGGAGGCCCAGAGGGTCAAAACCACATTTCAGAGAACATGACATTTTGCAAACCATAATAACATTTTATAAATACGACGACATTTTTACAGAAACATTCCAACATGAATTCTTCAGGAAACACATTGTATAAATCACAACAACATTTAGGAAACACAGCCACTTTTTAGAAAATACAACTTGATGGATGTTGTCTGATAATATAGTTCTGGTAATGTGAGTTCTGAGCCTCCGGGCCACCGTATTCTTTTCTTTAAGTGTGAATGTGTGTGAACTGGATCCACACAGAACATCTAGTACCGAGCGTTTCTGTGTGGAAGCAGCCACTCCTCGTTTGTTCCCTCATCAGACTTTTGGTGGCAGTCAGCTCATAAAAACAGATATTTCATATTTCATGTATTATTGAAATCATCCTTGTGATTTGAATAATACATTCTGTCACGCTGAGATGACAGAGGTCCAGACCACAGAACCGGCTGTGTGTCTGCTCTTTGCCACATCAGAACAGAATAAAGCTGTCGGCCCGTTTCAGAGGCCGCGGGTTTCCTCCACACGGTGGGCTGATGTTTAAACCAGCTGTGAACGGAGGCCGCTGTCAGACGCTGCTGATGACACCACAGTGTCGCGGCCTGTCAGGACGCCAGCGTGGCGTCTTTATATGGAGAGCGAAGAGTTATGAAACACAGAACGAGGAGAAGAACCAGCAGCAGCATCTGTGTGAGCTGCAGAGGGAGACGCAGTCGTCCTGTCGTCCGTCCTGTTGTTCGTCCTGCCGTCTGTCCTGTCGTCCGTCCTGTCGTCCGTCCTGCTGTCCGTCCTGCTGTCTGTCCTGTCGTCCATCCTGTCATCTGTCTTGTCGTCCGTCATGCTGTCTGTCCTGCCGTCCGTCCTGTCGTCTGTCCTGCTGTCCGTCCTGTCGTCCGTCCTGTCGTCTGTCCTGTCGTCCGTCCTGTCGTCTGTCCTGTCGTCTGTCCTGTCGTCCGTCCTGCCGTTCGTCGTCTTTCATGCTTGAAAGTGTTTTCCTGCTGAGCACATCAGTCGTCCGTGTGCACGTCGAGCCTCGCAGCGAGCGCAGGGTTCTGCACATGTTCACCAAACCTCTGGAGATTTAGAGACTGGAGCGAGTCCAGAACTTCAAAGGCTCAGTAGGGAACAGATTTTCAAATGACGGTCAATGCCATGAGAGAATGGATCAGACAGGCAGACAGACAGGCAGACAGGCAGACAGGCAGACAGACAGGCAGACAGACAGACAGACAGACAGACAGACAGAAAGGCAGAAAGGCAGACAGACAGACAGACAGACAGGCAGACAAGCAGGCAGGCAGGCAGACAGGCAGACAGGCAGACAGAAAGGCAGGCAGGCAGGCAGGCAGGCAGACAGACAGACAGAAAGGCAGGCAGACAGACAGACAGACAGACAGACAGACAGGCAGGCAGACGGACGTCACTGTCTGGCCTGCTTGCTTCTTATGTCTCACCTTGATAAACAGACGCATTATTAATATTATTATTATAATATAACGTGAGGGTCGACCTGTGCTGAACAAGAAGCTTTGTACAGTTATGTTGAGACTGAACCTGTCCGTCCTTACCAGCTGTCGGTTCTGACGGGCTGTCGGTTCTGACGGGCTGTCGGTTCTGACCACACAGAGTATTCTGATGAGTTTTCTGGACATGCAGAATGTCGCACACACATTATTTAGATTTTCTGTTAATTGCGAAATTAAGGGAGCAATTTTAGGCCGAACAAAATCATTAAAGATGATTGTTTGAATGATTTTAAACTAACTCCTGCTAACTCTAATAATAAGATAATCAATTCCAATCTGAATCTAATTGCAATATTTGGTCAGAAACATAAAAAAGAAAATTGTCATTGCTTGTAATAATACTAATGTATTATTAATTATGATTAACAGGTCAATTAAACCATATCAGACACAATCAAAGCTGAACATATATGTGTGTGTGTGTGTGTGTGTGTGTGTGTCTTTCAATCTGGGTTTTAAGTGGAAAAGTCTGTTTTATTCGTACAGAACCAGTTCAGAACAAAGAGGTCCATACGTCACTTACAGAGAAACATCCTCACCGCTGAAACAGTCGACATGAAGACGAGAATCACTCGACAAAAGCTTTTATCAGTTTAAAGAAGACACAATGAGAAAACTCTTAACGTGATGAAATGTTGCAGAAGTGAAATGTGTCAGTATGTCAATAATTAATAAAAAGCTGTAATCAGCATCATTGATCTTCAGCTCTGAGGCTGTTCTGTACATAACTTCTGATCATCCTGTTTGATTTCAGGCTTTTTAATATTCTCATAACTGTCTGTGTGAGGAAACAGTGGATCTGACTCTCTGCCTGTTTATGTCGCTATAATGTCTTCAGTGTGGTTCTGGTTCTGAAGACGACAGACGTTTAGCTAACCTTGTGATTAGATGCTGAGACATCAGATGGATGCGTTCTGTCGTCAGCTCCTCGGTGAGATCAGGGAGGTTCATTCTTTCTGTCGTGTTGTCTGAACCTTTTGATTCTGTGTTTGAAGTGAACAAAAGTTTCTTTGGTGTAAAGAAAGAGCCGGTCTGACTGTCTGTCTCTGTGTTTGTGTGACAGGAGGCCAGTCTGTCCATCTGGATGCTTTTCAGCGACAACACAGCCGCCACGCTGACTTACTTTGATCCCAAAGACTACAACCTCAACGCCTCCTCGCTGGATGACAAGGTGGTGTCGGTGTCTCAGGAGCCTCAGCAGCGCTGGCCTGTGGTGGTGGCAGAAGGAGAGGGATCCGGCGAGATGGTGCGTTTAGAGATGACCATCTGTGAGGCGTGCCAGAAGACCAAACGCAAGAGCGTCATCGCATCTGCTGCCGTTTATGTCAAGGTCCGCTTCGGCCCGGAGGAAGACTCCGAGGAAGAGGCGACCACGGAGGGTGAGATCGAGCTGGAGCCCGTCACCAGGCGTCCCATCATTGATCCGAACATTAGTGGAAGAATTTATGAGACATCTAATGAGCAGCCTGCCAGCGTTCCCATTGATTACACCAATTTCCCCACCATTAGTAACCAGGAGCGACCGACTGAGAGTGACGAAGAGGAGGAAGACGACTTCGTGCACTCTCCTCGCAACATGACCGACCTTGAGATTGGCATGTACGCTCTGCTGGGAGTCTTCTGTCTGGCAATCTTGGTCTTTCTCATCAACTGCATCGTCTTCGTGCTCAAATACCGCCACAAGCGGATCCCCCCCGAGGGTCAGGCCAACATGGACCACTCGCACCACTGGGTGTTCCTGGGAAACGGCCAGCCGCTGAGGGCCCAGTGCGACCTGTCGCCGCAGCAGGTGGAGAGTCCCAGCAACCCTCTGGAGGGCGTACAGACATGCTGCCACGGGGACCACCACAGCAGCGGCAGCTCCCAGACCAGCGTCCAGAGCCAGGTACACGGGCGAGGCGACGGCAGCTCCGGGGGCTCGACGAAGGAGAACGGCGAGGACGCCAATTCACCCACCTCCAAGCGCAAGAGGGTCAAGTTCACCACCTTCACCACCCTCCCCACAGAGGAGCTGCCCTATAACTCCATCCCCATAGCAGACGAAGAGGACATTCAGTGGGTTTGCCAGGATATGGGCTTTCAAGACCCGGAGGAACTGCATGACTACATGCGCAGAATAAAAGAAATAGCCTGAGAGCAGCGGCGCAGCGACGAGCACCGCTCTCAGCTTTCTAAAGAAATGTTCCTTTCTATTTTTCTCTTTTTCACCTGAGTGAAAGATAATTTTTCACAGACTAAAAGGCCAACTGTTGTTTTGGTTAGGGTGTGTTCCATTTAGTTTGCACAGTGCTGTAATCTCATACACACTCACACAGAAGAGAACGCAAGGAAGCCAAAGACTCGAGCAGAGGATCTCAATCACTGGAGAAATCTGTCCATCTTGGCTACAGGAGGCTGAGCCGTGACCCGTGTGAGAGCTGCTCCTGCTCTCTGGTGTCAGGATCCGGTTTACAGGAACCTGATACAGACAGCAACGTTCGGTTCTGGCTCATTGGGACTCTGCAGTACTGTACCGACTCCAAACAAAGAGGCCTTTGATGAACTAAAAACTGTCAAAGACTCTCGTGAAAGTTACGTTAAAAAAAAAAATCATTTTGTTTTTGCCAAAGTAGGAAAAGTGTTCTTTTAATGGCGAAACTTTCTTCATTGTTGTTCTCGGTGCAGCACACTCATGATTTGTACTCATGTTCATTCCCTACATTTTTCTACATTTCATAGGTAGTCAGACGCAGTGCCCTATTATTAGTCCTCCTGGTCCTGAACAAATCTAATGCCTTACAAAGATGGTCACAGTTCACTTCTTATATCAGCGCAGACACCCTGTTTTATCACGACGGCTGGAGACGGAGCGGTCGGATGTAAAGTGCTGCACTGACCTCCAGCGTGAGGTTTAGATAGAAAGAGCTCGTGTGTTGTGAGGATCTCAGACATTGTTTGCATGGACGGGGATCTCCAGGCACAATCAGCAACTTTTTCCAAATTTGTAAATGTTTGTATTGTAGTTATATAATCATTCATACACATGACTGAAGTAAATATGTTATCATGCATCACACGCATGCCATGTCAGGCCTACATACGCGCAGACATTCCTCTCTAGTCTATGTATATAAACCGTATGGAGCGTTCAGCAGGTCACTTCCTCTGAGGTAGGACAGAGCGACAGCGACATTTTTATAGTCTCGTGGTGAGTAGAAGGTTCCCTCGGTGCCGTCATGACAGAACCGTAGCTCTGTAACAAACTGGTATCACGCTCGACTGTTGAACGTGGGGCTTTGCTATGCATCAGACTCAGAACTGATCTAATCTTTAGATGATTTATTTCCCTGTCCTGGAGTTCGGCTGGCCTCCAGCCTCCAGGACAATAAAAAACTTAGAACGTACCAGTCGAAAACAATCACACTGAACACAAGATCCTCTGAACTCTGCAGGAAGTGCCATCCGCCCACCAAGAAGATCCATGAATAAATTATTGATTTTTCACCATCATTTAAATCACAGCCATCCCATGTCGTCACGCTGTTTTTACAAACACACTGCTGTGTGAGTGCTCGATACTTTCTTTATTCCAGTGAACTCACAAATCTGCTTTGAGTCGTTGCTGCAGAACTGAGTAGTTGCTGCTGACAGATGAGTGTGTGGATGGTGTGTTCAGGTATCTCAGGATGCTGATCGGCTTTGTTGACAAATCAAAGTGATTGAAACCAGCAGGGACGGTTGGAGTTATGTGCAGGTTTTGTTGTGCAGAAAGTGAGTTTAAATGTGCTCAGTAGGCGATTTGAGCAACACACCCTCAAACCTGAACCAACAAGCAGGTCGTTCGCCAGCAAGTCCTCAAACGACGTAGATCACCGCTCCCTGAACAACGCGACGTTGGAGCGCAGCAGCGACAGACGTACGGGACCTTCACTGCACTCTCGGTGTTGGACCAGTGTTAGGACATGTTATGTTCAGGAGAACATTCAGGTTAAATTAGCTCACATTTGACTTCTGATTTCACATCAGACATGAACATGGTAGTCCTGTACTTGTCTGACCCGAGCATCCGTCCCGGACCTCCTTCCTTTTAACTGCCTCTCTTCACGTCCTCCTTTGCTGCCTTAATATTAACTACAGCCACTAGAGGTCGCTGTCCAACAAGAAACATCAATGTTGGTTGTTTTGAGCTGCTTTCTCAGTCGTCCTACAGGACAGGCTGGATGTGAAGAGGACACTCGTTAACCTGCCATCCATGACTGATAAATGACTGAGAATTACGTTTAGACTGAGCGTTTCCTTTTATACAGATCTGTTAGTCTTTGCAACACTAGCAGACCTGCAGACTCACAGATCGATGCTTGTGCTGTGAATCAGTCACGTGACGCTACGACTGAGTCAGACGTCTCGTTCCCGCCCCCTTCGTTAGTAATGATCAAATCGCCTACTGACTGCAGGAAGAAGAAAGATCTGGCAGGTTTAGAAAGAGCATCATGTCATCAAACACACGAGGTCGTGACGACAGCAGCGCTCATAGTATCTTTAATCGCAGCTGCCCTGTTAGCGTAGCGTATCTGCTCCTCAGCAGCAGAGTGGAGCCCACGTCTGAAGGCCGATGTTATTTCAGCTCTGATCTCACATGAAACAACTTCTTTTCAGGACTAATGAAGCAACCACAAGATAAGAATTAGTTTCCGTGTCTCTTTCCTTTAATTCTGTATATCTAAGGGCTTGGATTCTTCTTTCATGTAAACTGACGACTGATTCCAGTGATCCTGAGAGAAGCCTGATGTGTCCTGCTCCCTCTGTGGTGATAACGACTGTCAGCTGCTCTTCAGCCCCTTCGGCCTTATAGACCCAATCCAGAATTAACAACAGCTTTAGATCCCACGCAAACATTCAATCAAAGACGTTTCTTGCATTTTCTCACAGCTAAACTCAAGTGTTAGATGTGACGGTTTGATCACAGCAACATTGTAAATACTGGAGCAAAACTGGCTTTAATTTCCTCTGAAAGTTGCCATGAGATTATTTTCCGTCAGTAAACCATAACGCTCGACACTCTCCATGTATATAGACGTACATTTGATATGTTCATGAATCCTGGATTGGGACTTTAAGGATTTGGTTAACTGCATGCCCTCTCTTTGTTCAATGTGGTTGAAATGAATAAATTCTAGTGTTTAATGATATTCAATCTATGTTAACATCTGAAGAGAAGATCAAACAGTTTTCATTTGACAGTCCAAGCCCGTCGCTCAGCCGCAGCATCGTCATGATTTGCCATGAAATGAGGAGAAGCCGCCGCCGCAGCAGCTGGACGAGCTTCACTTCTTCTTTAAATGGTGGATTCTCAGGATGAATGTAGGATTCTTTACTAAACTGGCTCGTTAGTGTTCATGTGGTCAGCCCAATTAACAGATTAAGTGTCTAATAGCAGCTTTCCTGTTTCCTTTGGTTTCTACTCACACTGTATGTTGACATGTTGCCATCTCGCCATCAGTAACATTTGAGTTCTCATTGGTTTTCCTCCTCGCTGTCTTTTTGTAAAGCTGCTTCGGTGACGGTGCACATGTTGCTCATTTTGTATTTCCTTCAAGCTGCTAATAGAAACTTAGTCCTTTTACAAGATGTAACTGAACATGGTGAATTGTACCTTTCTGCCCCCTGCAGCTCAGTCGGCTGTGCCAAGTCACCACCGCACTCACAACAATATGTTAATGTACAGAGCACTGTTAAATTTCCTGTATTCTCTCGAAAAACAAACCCTTGTATTTTCCTGTTATATGTAAAGTACTAAAGAAAATGCAATACACTCGACACTGCCTCGTTCTTACTTCACTGCAGCGCTGAACACTGAGCAGGAACCCGCTCACCAGAACCCGTCGGTACTGTTCATGTCTTACAACCACAGACATTTATTAAAATATGTGTTGGTCAACAGAACTGAAGTGTAGGTATTCACCTTTAAACATGTTTTCTGTAGATTATTTGTGGTGATGATTTTTTGTTCCGAATGGTCACATATTTCACTGCCTGAAATGCCCCAAAAATGTCATAATCTATTCTCGTCCTCAATTTCCACCAGCAGATGGCGCTATAATCAAGGAAAGTACTTTGTCGCACATTCAAAAACATTATATCCACGCGTTCACTGATTTGTGCTGAATCTCATGATATAGGCCATGCCCATTTCCTCCCAGGCGACTTCACCGATTTCCACCAAACTTGGCACACGGCATCTGTGGACTCTCCTGACAAAAACTTAATAAAAGAATATTGATATTCCAAACAATACGCAAGTTATTAAATAACAACTTCCTGTACATTTTGCTCAAAACAGGAAGTGTTGGATATCTCAACACTGGTCTGTCCCAATCACATGAAACTCAGGTGACGACTTCCCCATGAGCCTCTGTACTAAATGTTTGCTAGGTGGCGCTGTTTAAATTGAAGTATTCTATATCTCAGTATCAGTTGGTCAGATTAAGACGAAACTTGGTACAGTTTTTGCCAATGCCCTCCTGAGGACGGCTTATGAGGCTGTTACCAGTCCGCCTCTAGGTGGCGCTCTGGTGGCAGTCTAATTAAATATCTGGCACTGTGCCACCATAAATATTGTGTCAATGAAATTCATAGGCTTGGTATAGACTGACCCCTGTAACGCACAAACCAAAAATGACCAGCAGGTGGTTCCAAATAACTCCCACATAATATGGCCGACATTTTCTAACCTCATATCTACGTGTTCCCTGAATTCAGCTGAATGTGTGATTTAGGCCACACCAACTTTCACGTTAAATTTCCATTTGCAAAATCGCCAAAAATAAAAAACATACTTTTTCCAACTCCTCCTCGGCCAGTTGACCGATTTGCACCAAACTTTACAAGTAGCATCTATAAACAAAACTTATCAAAAGCTTTCACCTACATCACACCTGGTGGCGTGGTCCACTTTGATGCTTTGCCATAAAACCATCAAGTCATTATAACTTCCACATGCAATTTGCCGTCTACTCTAAATTGCTCAAACAAGTAGAGGGTGTTATGTCTACGTGGCACACCCTGACGGCAGCATGCCCCGACGTGCCGAGACTGCGATAAACACAAAGAAGAAGCCAGGTGTAACAGTGCAGCCAGAGTGAGAATGAATCTGGAGCCTGTTTCTGTCACAACGTCACCACCTTCACCTCCTGACAGTAAGGTCAGGTCATATAACACCGAGGTGACTGACAAACATCATGTGTGTGATTCATGACACAGTTCAAACAGGATCAATACTTTATCTGTCCCTCTTCAGTCACTAACAGATAAAGGTTTGATCAATAAGGGGCGGGGCTTCAGCTCTCTATAGAGAGAGATTATCAATCACTTCCATCAGAGAACATATATCATTTAAATTATATTATATTTTGCATTTGAAACACGTGTGCAAATTAAAGATGCAGAGACAGTGTAGTTTATAAAGATTAGAAAACATCCAGCGAGTCACATTTACACATGTTGAAACATGTAAATCTAAATATAGTACAAAGTCCAAGAGGTGCAGAAATATAACTGCTCAGTCCTCCTGTGACGAGGCTGGAAGACATCTTTCTTCACTTCACCTTAATAACAGAAACATTAACAGGTGAATCGTGTCAACATGCTGGAACAACCTCATTATTATTACCTAATTATTCTTCATCTGTCACTAAACTGTCATGAACAGTTTCCTGTAAGTGTTAGTAGAACAACAGAAGGTGTCTCCTTCAGGAACTGCTCCTGAGAAATGTGTCTGTTCACTGTCCTCCGACAGTCACTGATGGCTAATATTAATAACAAGAGTTTACATGTGTCGGCTGCACTTTATGTCACTGTGTCTCTTCATATTCAAACAGCACAGCTCTGATGGATCATCGGGACAGAGTCTGACTACAGTAGAATATTCTGGACAGTATGGAGCTCACATCTGACTCTTGTGTCCTGTAGTGTTAGTCACACTGTGGCTTCAGTCCTGCTGCTCTTTGAACCTCTTGTGTCAGTGCTGTTCACCCCCTGCTGAGCCCATCCCAAGGCTTCCCATCATATTCCCACAGCAGCATACAGATCCTGCAGAGAGCTGACTGCAGAGAGCTGACTGCAGAGAGCTACTGTTCAGCTGCTGTTCAGCTGCTGTAGAGCTGCTGTTCAGCTGCTGATCAGCTGCTGTAGAGCTGCTGTAGAGCTGCTGTAGAGCTACTGTAGAGCTACTGTTCAGCTGCTGTAGAGCTGCTGTTCAGCTGCTGTTCAGCTGCTGTAGAGCTACTGTAGAGCTACTGTAGAGCTACTGTTCAGCTGCTGTTCAGCTGCTGTAGAGCTACTGTTCAGCTGCTGTTCAGCTGCTGTTCAGCTGCTGTAGAGCTGCTGTAGAACTGCTGTAGAGCTACTGTTCAGCTGCTGTTCAGCTGCTGTAGAGCTGCTGTATGCTGCTGTAGAGCTGCTGTATAGCTACTGTAGAGCTACTGGAGAGCTGCTGTAGAGCTACTGTACAGCTGATGTAGAGCTACTGTAGAGCTACTGCAGAGAGCTACTGTTCAGCTGCTGTAGAGCTGCTGTATGCTGCTGTAGAGCTGCTGTATAGCTACTGTAGAGCTACTGGAGAGCTGCTGTAGAGCAACTGTACAGCTGATGTAGAGCTACTGTAGAGCTACTGCAGAGAGCTACTGTTCAGCTGCTGTAGAGCTACTAGAGCTACTGTAGAGCTACTGTAGAGCTGCTGTAGAGCTGCTCTAGAGCTGCCGTAGAGCTATAGAGCTACTGTAGAGCTGCTGAAGAGCTACTAGAGCTACTGTAGAGCTACTTTAGAGCTGCTGCAGAGCTGCTGTAGAGCTACTAGAGCTACTGTAGAGCTGCTGTAGAGCTGCTCTAGAGCTGCTGTAGAGCTGCTGTAGAGCTGCTGTAGAGCTACTGTATGCTGCTGTAGAGCTACTAGAGCTACTGTAGAGCTGCTGAAGAGCTACTAGAGCTACTGTAGAGCTACTGTAGAGCTGCTGCAGAGCTGCTGTAGAGCTACTAGAGCTACTGTAGAGCTGCTGAAGAGCTACTAGAGCTACTGTAGAGCTACTTTAGAGCTGCTGCAGAGCTGCTGAAGAGCTACTAGAGCTACTGTAGAGCTACTTTAGAGCTGCTGTAGAGCTGCTCTAGAGCTGCTGTAGAGCTACTGTATGCTGCTGTAGAGCTACTAGAGCTACTGTAGAGCTGCTGTAGAGCTGCTGTAGAGCTGCTGTATGCTACTGTAGATCTGCTGTAGAGCTGCTGTAGAGCTGCTGTAGAGCTGCTGTAGAGCTACTAGAGCTGCTGTAGAGCTACTAGAGCTACTGTAGAGCTGCTGTGGAGCTGCTGTAGAGCTACTAGAGCTGCTGTAGAGCTACTAGAGCTGCTGTAGAGCTGCTGTAGAGCTACTAGAGCTGCTGTAGAGCTGCTGTAGAGCTACTAGAGCTACTAGAGCTGCTCTAGAGCTGTTGTAGAGCTACTAGAGCTACTGTAGAGCTGCTGTAGAGCTACTAGAGCTGCTGTAGAGCTGCTGAGACCGGAAGTGAAGAGACAGGAGGTGAGGAGACAGATGTGATGGCTGACAGTGGAGTCAAACATTGTAAATAATAAAATATGCCACAGCTGGACAGATCCTCAGGTGTGGTTAAAGGACCAGTTCACCCAGAAAAACATCAGATGTCTCCACCCGGCTCGTCTGCTGGGATCACAACCAGATTCAACCCTCGACATGTGGTCTACTGAACTTCACCTGACTGGAAAGAGCAGAGGATGACTGCGTCTTTGAAGGAATTTCAGGACATTTATGTGTAAATACAATAATTTACTCTTCATGTTTTGGGGTTTGTTTGGGTTTTTTTTGTATCCAAGAATAAAAAGTGATCTTCAGTCGTCAGGAGTGATTCAGATGTCATATAAATATATATATTTCGTAGACATTTTCCAACAGCACAAACATTTTTTTTTCATCAGTGATAAAGGAATGTTATTATTACATCCAGGTTTATTAAAAATACTTCTGTTTTTATCAATATGATAAATATTCTGAGACCTTTCCAAAGAATAAACGAGGACTTCATTTACAGAAACAGAAGTAAAGCGGCGTCAGTGTGACTGATGTTCCCGCGCTGCACACAAAGAAAACAACATTTAGGAAAATAAATCAAAACCTTATTTTGCAAATAAACCTTTATCACATTCTGGTAGAGAGAGAGGAGCTGGGCTGAGAGGAGCTGCCAACATGAATCCATTCACATGTGTGAGAGGAAGTGCTGCTGCATTTCCAATCCGAACAGGACTGAGGCGGTCCGACTCCACAGCCTGAGACGGACTCTGTACTGTGAGCACACATCATGTCCGTCTGTCATTTCATCCACAGCTGATAATTACAGCTGCTCAGTAACAACAGCTCTGCTCTGCTCCAACATTAGTCCTCTGATGATATCACTGCTGTTCATCTCACTGTCGTTTGGTTCGCCGTGGAGAGCAGAGGTGACCGACTGAGTCAGTCTGAGACTACAGCAGCCACTTATACCTGATCTCACCTGTAACAGGAGTCACCAGGAGCCAACAGAAGCCACCAGCAGCCAACAGGAGTCACCAGCGGCCAACAGGAGTCACCAGCGGCCAACAGGAGTCACCAGCAGCCAACAGCAGCCAACAGGAGTCACCAGGAGTCACCAGCAGCCAACAGGATTCACCAGGAGCCAACAGGAGTCACCAGCAGCCAACAGGAGTCACCAGCGGCCAACAGCGGCCGACAGGAGCCAACAGGAGTCACCAGGAGCCAACAGGAGTCACCAGGAGTCACCAGGAGCCAACAGGAGTCACCAGCAGCCAACAGGAGTCACCAGGAGTCACCAGCAGCCAACAGGAGTCACCAGGAGTCACCAGCAGCCACCAGGAGTCACCAGGAGCCAACAGGAGTCACCAGCGGCCAACAGGAGTCACCAGCGGCCAACAGCAGCCAACAGGATTCACCAGGAGCCAACAGGAGTCACCAGCGGCCAACAGGAGTCACCAGCAGCCACCAGGAGTCACCAGGAGCCAACAGGGGTCACCAGGAGCCAACAGGAGCCACCAGCAAATAAGATAAGGAGTACAACTTCAGGAGAACCAGGACTTCAGAAGAATCAGGACCTCAGTAGAACCAGGACTTCAGGAGAACCAGGACTTCAGAAGAATCAGGACTTCAGGAGAACCAGGACTTCAGAAGAATCAGGACTTCAGGAGAACCAGGACTTCGGAAGAACCAGGACATCAGGAGAACCAGGACTTCAGGAGAACCAGGACTTCAGGAGAACCAGGACTTCAGAAGAATCAGGACTTCAGGAGAACCAGGACTTCAGAAGAATCAGGACTTCAGGAGAACCAGGACTTCGGAAGAACCAGGACATCAGGAGAACCAGGACTTCAGGAGAACCAGGACTTAAGAAGAACCAGGACTTCAGAAGAACCAGGACTTCAGAAGAACCAGGACTTCAGGAGAACCAGGACTTCAGGAGCTCTTTAATTTAATTATTTAAGAAAGACCCTCTTCGTGCATTTTGTGGTTCTGGTTGAAATAAAGAGGTTACTTTGTGAACGAACTGATGGTACGAATGTTCTGATCATATTAAAATGTTAAAATTCAGATGCATCGTATCAAATCAAATCATCTGATAATTAAAAATGTGTCGTTGTCGTGGATCTCGCTGCAGATTAAAAGACGTGAATCTGAGGTGAGTCAGTGTTAGTTTGAGCTGATGTGGTCTGAAAGTCCAGTTTGAAGACGGCCGGAGACGTCAGTGATCACTGAAACATCTGGAAACATCTGGAAACAGGAGGAGAGCTGTGAGAGAGAAGAGAGTGTCTCAGTGATCAGCACAGGAAATCTAATTAAAGCCAAACGGTCTTTAAATTCTAAACAGAAGCAGCTGATGTCGATGATCGTCTGGTTCTGGTCTCTTCCTGCTCTGACGTTTGCGTTTCACTCCAGAGGATCCGGCCAGTCAGAGCCTGTGATCTGGTGTCAGGATGTTCCAGAGCAGCCGCAGTGACGCCTGACAGCACAAACGTCTTCACGTTAGCAAACATCAACAGATGTCAGGTTCAGAGTCAGAGCTGAGAATCACACGCAGGCTTCTTTCTTTGCAAACTCACCATTTTCACGGCGTTCAGCAATCGAGGAGAGGAGAGATCCGTCCTGGGAGCGGCAGAGATAACAGCCCGCGCTGACAGACGCCTCCAAAGACCAGAATGCAAAGCCAGCGCAAGACATGATGCATTCAGACGAGGCCTACAACTCTTCATCTCTGCTGCTCGCTCCGTACGTACCAACACTCCAGCTCCTCTGGAGAGGAAGAAGAGAAAGTTCAGGGAAAGTACATTTCACTTCTTCAACTTCAGATTATGATGATCACGTTGAGAAAAGACAATTAAAAGTATCTGAGAACATGATTTAATGATAACAGCTGCTAATTTCTTTAACACATTTACAGCAAACTTCCAACCAGATTCTGTGAAACTGAAGTTCATGTTCTAACCATCTATGATGTCAGCAGATCAGTCCAACTTTGATCATTACTTTAAAATCCTAATTACTGTCAAAAACAACTTAAATCCTACAACCTTACACCCCAGACTCCAGAATAAATGTTCTCTCAGAACCACAGATGGTCCAACTTGAATTGTCTTTATCTCTTTGGTCACCACGCTGTGTTCGTGCTCCGGTTATCTCTCATTAGGGTTCTATATAAAACATCAAGGTTCTATTGAACCCTAAGGTTCTATATCCTCTACCAAAGAACCATCTGTATAAAAAGGTTCTATAACATTTCTGTAAAAAAAAA
>CAEMYA010000695.1:257670-274339 GCA_903131615.1 Diplodus sargus | reverse complement strand
ATATATATATATATATATATATGTGTGTGTGTGTGTGTGTGTGTGTGTGTGTGTGTGTGTGTAAAGAGAGCTGAGAATAGTGCTAACGGCTCTCTGGACAGCGTTCCTTTTTCTGCCGTTACAGTTTCCATCGTACTAAAAGGTACAAAGTCCACCAGACTAATGTAAATATATAGGATCTGTTTATAAATGCTATCTGTTTCCATCATGGTGTATTAACCGGGTAAGTGGCAGGTGCGGATAAGGTTTCATGTTACGGTACCATAACAGTTAGTTAGCTAACCTAGCTAACCTGACGTTAGCGACCAGATTCCATTGACAAAAACAGTAATTTAACCTCTCAGAATTCAGGAGTTGTGTCGGTCCGTTAGTTTGTGTTACTGTGTGACTTGTGTTAGCACAGGAGCAACTCCCGTGTTGTGTGAGGTAAAATGACTGTTACTGGTTGAAGTAGTTAAATCAGCGCTGTAAAAGCACACAAGTATTACCAGCTTCATGTAGTATCACAATACACAAAGTGCAGTGTAATGCAACGTTATATATGATGAGAACGAAGTAACAGAATCTAACAATAATGACAAACAGAATAAATAAAGTGTTTTACTGTTAGACTGATTGAACCAACACGTTTAAAGTAACGTTAGCCTGTTTACTCCTGAATTCTTCCAACAACTCGCAGTGTTAATGAGCCATCGCTGCCGCTGTGACAGCATTATTTTGGATTTGTGAATTTGACCTTTAAAAACATTTAGAGATTTAATAAAATATTAATTTCTCAGCTACAGCAGACATGGTTTATTAATGGTGTGATCTCATGTCAAATGAGGAAAACACATAGTGTCTGTTTTTCCCTGGAAACTGTATTTCCTGGACTTTTCCCCACACTGAAGGTGTTCAGGGGCAGTGTGTTCATGTAAAGTGTTCACTGCTTCATGCAGCACTCCTGCAGATCTGCTGCCTTCAGCACTGAAGAACTATGCGACATTTTGATTCTTTGTGTTTTCAATTTGAATCAAAAGTAAGATGAACTCGCTTCAATTTGTTCTGATGTGGATCCCTCATGTGTTCATCTGTTATTCATCTAAAATTCCTCTGTAATTTTAATATTTAAGCCCATATCTCCTCCAGATGGTCCAAAGCTTCCCTCTGTCTGTGAGTCCCTCTGCTGAGACAGTGGAGGGCAGTTCAGTGGCTCTGACCTGTAGCAGTGATGCTAACCCAGCAGCTACTTACACCTGGTACAAGAGCCATGGAAATGTAGATCATCATGCTCTCAGTAAAGATCCACAGCTCGTCTTCAGCACCACTGAGTCGTCTGCCTCTGGAGGTATTACTGTACAGCTGAGAACGAGCTGAGGAGGAGGAGGACGTCTGAATACATCTCTGTTAGTGTGAAATGTGAGTAAAGCACAGCTGATTTAAATCAACTAATGACTTTTTGAAACGTTATTACCCAGTCAGGTGTTTTGCTGATTGTGCAGTTTCTCCAGCTCGCCTGTTTCACCGTCACAGTCACCTGCTGCTGTTCACTGAGCAGCTGCAGTAGATGATGAAATGATGTTTGATTTACAAATAGTTTCTGGACTTTTGCATGAAGTAGCTGTGTGCTCAGCACCTTAACACGCTGTAAACTGAGAATATTTGGAGTTTTCAGAACTTTTCCCTTCTCACCCTGTTTAATGTGTTCTGAAGTCGACCCTGGCTGCAGAAGCAGCAGCTCATGTGGAGGACGATTCGTTTTTATCTGCAGCTATTTTTATCACAGTGAAGTTTTTTGGAGGGATATTGTTCTCACAGTAAAACCCCCAAAACTGACTGTACTTCTTGTATATGATCGTACATCTGCTCCCTGCTGGTTCTGATTTGATTACCTGTGTATTATTAACTGATTGATAACTGTTCCATTTCATTGTGTTTTCTTGTGTGCTCTGTGTTACAGTGATACAGAGTTGGGATGATCTGGGCCTTAAAAGGATCAACAGTGGACGTTAGCTGCACCTGCAGATACTCATCCACAGTAAAGAGAGCTGAGAATGGATTTTGGTTCAGACTGTGGTAACAACGACTGCACTCTGAGAATCACAGACCTGAGAGAGCGACTCGGCTGAACAGATGAAACACACACCGTCATTTGTAGAACATTATTTGTTCAAACTAAGAAATGGTAAGAAAAGAGTGATTCTCAAAATGTACATTAAAATCTTTAGCCTACTGTTCTTTTGCTTTTGCTGCTTGAATTTTACCCGTCACTATTATTCAATAACATTTATTGGTCATTCCAAATGTTGAGAATTGCCCTGTAATATTTTAATATTTAAATCTATCTATCTAATTTATTTTAACTGAAATTGAAATTGTATTTGTATTTATTTGTTTTCATTTTCATATTGTGTGCATGCAATGCACACAGTAATTAAACAAAGAAATATTCTCTGTAGAATTCTAACTTTCCTGTATATTTGTTGAAGATTTTTGCCTTGAAACAATACGACTTTCAGTTTATTACAGTGATACTGTGCCTTGTTAAAATCACATATTAAATTATACAACTTTTTTGCAGAATCAGTTTTTGCTGGATGTTTTTCCTTATTGTCATAGTCTTTATTTTTGGGGTTTTAAGCTTTCAAGTGTCAGTTTAAAATGAAGTGGTTCTCACCGAGAAAGTTGTGTAACAGCCCAAATGATGCACTCATTGACTAACTATCTATTTCAGCTGTTATGTGATTTTGCTGGTTTATCACTGTAATATTTTATATCTTGTAATGTAGCCTACGATTTATGTTGCGTATTGTATTGTTTTAAGATGGTGCAACTACTTTTTGATGTTCAATACAGTCAATCTAAAACCATCTCGCTCTTTTCTTATTCTTCAGTCTGCAGTAGGTTGGCAGTGACAGAGGGCTGACTGTAAGTTATTTAGGTTTTAGATATTAAAGGTTATTGGTTATTTTATTTAGATGAGTAGTAGTCGTAAATTAACATATCATGGTAATTCTGCAGAATCATTTAACAAAGATGTGGCCAACCAAAGCAGTAAGGGAATAAAAGGTTTGGGATATTGATTGAACCTTTAAAAGGTTCTATATAGAACCATTTTGTTTGGCCAAAAAGATCCCCAATGGTTCTTTGTGGCCAAACAAAATGGTTCTATATAGAACCTTTTTGTCTAGCCATAAAGAACCCCAAGGGTTCTTTTAAATGAACCTTCTGAAATGGTTCTATATAGAACCATTTGAGGGTGCCAAATACGTACCAAGCTAGAACCACCATATGGAACCACTTGTTCTTTGTGTTTAGGCACAAATCCACTTTTATCATTAGGAAACTTCATGGATTGATCTCAGTCGCACAGTCCGACTTCCTGTGAAATAAATCTGTTTTGATCGTCATGAAAATGACAGAAAAGAGTGAAAACTGTCCTGTTCTGTCTCCACAAAGAAGACTGAGAATGTCTCTGAACATCTCCTTAAGAAACAGCAGCAGGCTGAAAATATCCAGCGGTGTGACGGAGCGGTGACATCACTGAACAACCTGCATTTAGAACCACTTCATCCAGTTTCGTTTATGCTGAAGGGTCAGCTCACTTGACTTATGCTCTCCGGCTGATGTGAGCTGGTTTTTACAGCTTTCACAGCTTTTGGAGCGGCCATTTTTCTTTTGGAGATCTGACCTGACCTCAGTGACATTTAGCTCCTCTCAGGTAAGTTAAATACCTCTCAGGAAGGAGAGGTCTTTTTTAACAATGTGAAGAATGTTCAAATAAATTATTATCTGACGTCTGCTCAGACTCATTGTCAACCTTAGTGAGCAGATATAGATATAGTTATAGTTATAGTTATAGATATAGTTATAGACATAGATATAGTTATAGATATAGATATAGTTATAGTTATAGACATAGATATAGTTATAGTTATAGATATAGTTATAGTTATAGACATAGATATAGTTATAGATAAAGATATAGTTATAGATATAGATATAGTTATAGATAAAGATATAGTTATAGATATAGATATAGTTATAGTTATAGATAAAGATATAGTTATAGTTATAGATATAGTTATAGTTATAGACATAGATATAGTTATAGTTATAGATATAGTTATAGTTATAGACATAGATATAGTTATAGATAAAGATATAGTTATAGATATAGATATAGATATAGTTATAGATAAAGATATAGTTATAGATATAGATATAGTTATAGATATAGATATAGTTTAGTTATAGATATAGATATAGTTATAGTTATAGATATAGATATAGTTATAGATATAGTTATAGTTACAGTTATAGATATAGATATAGTTATAGATATAGTTTAGTTATAGATATAGATATAGATATAGTTAAAGATATAGTTATAGATATAGTTATAATTATAGATATAGTTACAGATATAGATATAGATATAGTTATAGTTATAGATATAGATATAGTCATAGTTATAGATATAGATAAAGCTATAGATATTGATATAGACATAGATATAGATATAGTTATAGTTACAGTTATAGATATAGATATAGTTGTAGATATAGTTATAGTTACAGTTATAGATATAGATATAGATGTAGATATAGTTATAGTTACAGTTATAGATATAGATATAGATGTAGATATAGTTATAGTTACAGTTATAGATATAGATATAGATATAGATGTAGATATAGTTATAGTTACAGTTATAGATATAGATATAGATGTAGTTATAGATATAGATATAGTTATAGATATAGTTATAGATATAGTTACAGAGATAGATATAGATATAGTTATAGATATAGTTACAGCTATAGATATAGATATAGTTATAAATATAGATATAGATATAGTTAAAGATATAGATATAGTTATAGTTACAGTTATAGATATAGATATAGTTATAGATATAGTTTAGTTATAGATATAGATATAGATATAGATATAGTTATAGTTACAGTTATAGATATAGATATAGTTATAGTTATAGATATAGATATAGTTATAATTATAGATATAGTTACAGAGATAGATATAGATATAGTTATAGTTACAGCTATAGATATAGATATAGTTATAGATATAGTTTAGTTATAGATATAGATATAGTTAAAGATATAGATATAGTTATAGTTACAGTTATAGATATAGATATAGTTATAGATATAGATATAGTTATAGTTATAGATATAGTTATAATTATAGATATAGTTACAGATATAGATATAGATATAGTTATAGTTATAGTTATAGATATAGATATAGTTATAGTTATAGATATAGATATAGTTATAGTTATAGATATAGATATAGCTATAGATATTGATATAGACATAGATATAGATATAGTTATAGTTACAGTTATAGATATAGATATAGTTGTAGATATAGTTATAGTTACAGTTATAGATATAGATATAGTTATAGTTACAGTTATAGATATAGTTATAGATATAGATATAGTTATAGTTACAGTTATAGATATAGTTATAGATATAGATATAGATATAGTTATAGATATAGATATAGTTATAGTTATAGTTACAGTTATAGATATAGGTATAGTTATAGTTATAGATATAGGTATAGTATAGATATAGTTATAGTTATAGTTATAGATATAGGTATAGTTATAGATATAGTTATAGATATAGTTACAGTTATAGATATAGATATAGTTATAGTTATAGATATAGTTATAGATATAGGTATAGTATAGATATAGTTATAGTTACAGTTATAGATATAGATATAGATATAGTTATAGATATAGGTATAGTATAGATATAGTTATAGTTATAGTTACAGTTATAGATATAGTTATAGATATAGATATAGATGTAGATATAGTTATAGTTACAGTTATAGATATAGATATAGATGTAGTTATAGATATAGTTATAGATATAGTTATAGATATAGTTATAGTTATAGTTACAGTTATAGTTATAGATATAGTTATACTTACAGTTATAGATATAGTTATAGATATAGATATAGATATAGTTATAGATATAGTTATAGTTATAGTTACAGTTATAGTTATAGATATAGATATAGTTATACTTACAGTTATAGATATAGTTATAGATATAGATATAGATATAGTTATAGCTACAGATATAGATATAATTATAGATATAGTTATAGATATAGTTATAGTTATAGATATAGATATAGTTATAGATATAGTTATAGAGATAGATATCTAAAGTTTCATGGAGGCTCCAGGTGTGTCTCTGTGAGCGGCTCGTCTTCAGCCTCAGCCAATGAAAGCTCAGGAAGCTGAGAGATAGTTCAGTCTCATGGGCTTCTCCAGTGTCGAGCTTTATTTGCTTACAAGATTGAACAAATCATAAAAGACACTTCAAGACTTTTTATCTTTCAGACCTTTTTGTTGCAACTTTTATTGTTGGACGGTGTTTTTGCAGTTACGTGCCGACTGCAGCTACACACCAAACACTCATGCATGTTTCATGAACACAAGTGCACAATGAAAAATTCAACTTTCCTCTCCCTACACAGAGCGGTTGTCTTGTCCCGTCCTATAAAGGCTGAAATCATGACTGAGAGAACAGGCTTCACGTATTATTTATCTCAGTTTAATGTATGCACAACAACAGCAGTGCTGACGGCTCCTCTCGTCACACGCTGACATCCATCCACAGTCTGAGGACGCTTCATCCAGCCAACACCAGAGTGTGGGCGTCTGTTTGGCTCCTGATTGGCTGCTCAGAGCTGAACAACATATAGCTCACGGCCACTGACTGACACCTGCTGTGATGAATGTGCGGCTGCGTGTTTAAATCACAGCTCACCTGCATGTTAGTGAGGAGATCCGAGCCGACAGCAGCAGCAGGACTCCTGACAGATGATGCTGCCAACACAGAATAAACAATGGAAATGTATGTTTCTGCAAACCACAGATATGTTGAAGCCTTCAGTTTCTTCAGGTTCAGATTTCAGTGTTATGATGTGACAGCGAGATCGGGTTTAGGCACAAAAACCACCCAGTTAGTTTTAGGAAACATCATGTATGATCCTCTTTTCTCCTTGTTTTAGTCTGTCAGTTTTTACCTCCAGTGTTTCCTCATGGGGGGCTGCCAGACTGGGAGTTCTCTGGTCTGCTGCTGGGGGTGCTGTCCCATGGACAGTTTGGGCCCGGGTGGCCAGAGGGCTCTGCACCTTGGTGATTTTCTTTTCTTGATTTTCTTTGATGTTTTTGATCTCTGTGAGGCACTTTGTGCTACTTTGTGTATGAAAAGTGCCATACAAATAAAGATTGATTGATTTGATTTGATCTGATTTGATCTTAAACTACCTGGTTGTGAGACAGAACCAGGTGTTTTGAGCCCAAACATGATGTTTTCTAACCCAAACCAGAAACTGAAAACTTGAAAAAATTGAACCAGTGAATCAGACAGTGGTCTCTGGCTCACAGCGGTCCGGTCCGGGTGAAACCACCTGCCCTTCCACCTCCTGAAATGAAAGTCAGCCATCAGTCACTTTGCGAAGTGAACCTGCACACATCTGACTGTTTGTGTCATTGACAGAAACTCTGGATGCCATCATTTGAATCTGTCTGAAAATGAATAATATAGAAATATAATCATAAATCAGTTTCCTCTTTGTTTTCTGTCAGCTCTCATCATCACGTCCTGTTGGGACCTCTGTGCTTCACTGGAAGCATCAGGTGAGTGTGATGAAACCGGAGCAGCTGCTAAGTCTTTCTCCTGCTGCTGCTGCAGGATAAACTTCATGCAGGGAGCCAGAAAAAAACGACTTTTTAGAAATCCGTTCTGATTGGGCCGTGCTGCGATCTCCGTGTAATAACATGCAAATGTGTCTCTCAGACGGTGAAAATGTGTTTTTAGTCCATTGCCACCTTCACAGCGGGCCCGGGAAGCTCAGCCCGCTTTGATGTTGGAGCCGGGCCCGTGATGCATTCATGTCATGTTGGAAGTGTGCGTAGGATCCAGTGTCACACACTTTGTGTCTGCGTTGGTGTAAAGTGTTACCACAGGCAGACGCGTCTCTCTGACGATCATCCCCATGATGCTCACAGTGATCTGTTGCTGATCCTGAACGTGATCGTCTGTATTAAGAAATTGAAAACATATCTTTTTAATTTGGCTTTTAATATGGGTTGATTTTATCACTGTTACTGCTTTTCTTTGTTTTGTTGATGATGTGTTGTGTTTTCAACTGTTTTCAATAAAGATTATTATTATTATTATTATTATTATTATTATTATTATTATTTAAGTCTCTTCTGCTGACGTTGGTCCACGGCTGAATTCATGAATCAGGAAATGTTGAAGTTTAACATGTTTACGATGAAACCTCTGCGTCAGTGTCAGCAGCAGCTGTCTGTCAGCACGCTGTGAACAGTTTGCATTCTCTGATGAAGTCTGATGTGATCTTGGATTTCTAAAACCAATGATGATGATTTATTTTGTTCACACTTAAAAAAATATATAAGGAGATGATTTTTACAAGGTACAGAAATGAGGAGGGTGTATGATTGTTACTGTGTGTATGTTGTTTATTTACTTTGTCATGTATGCATCTATGTGTTATCTTCAGTGTGTGTGTGTGTATGTCATATGTATATATGTATGTAAATGTGTATATTTATGTGTGTGTGTGTGTACGTCCGTGTGTATGTCTGTTTATATAGGTAGCTATATTGTACTCTGTGTCATCTTCAGTGTGTGTGTATGTTATATATTATAATAATATAAAGAATAATATAATATTTTATTAAGATAAATATCTTTGTAATAGAATTATGCTTTGTTAGATATAGAACAAGGGTAATTGAAAAATGACAAATGGAAGTTATTATTATTGTTATTATTACTATAAAGATAGAAGGTAAAATATTTCAGTAAGTGTTATTTCAGTAATATTTATTAAAAAGGGGTGGAATAAAATAAGTTTGTGCTTCTTCCCACTCCTTTTCGGATATGTAAACAGAATTTATATTCTTCAGTTTATGTTTACTTTGTTATACTTTGTTATTGTACTTTTTTTTCTCTCTGTTTTTTTCCCTTTTCTTTATGACTGCCCATTAAAGTATGATAATTTTGTTTTTTTACATATTCGAAATAAACTCTAAATCTAAACTAAACTAAAACTAAACACTGTGAACCAATAAGCTCAACAGCACCAGACTCCCTTTACAAATGTCTCAGTTTAGTGAGCTGTTGAGTTAGAGACACTTTATGAACTCTGTGAAATTCTGTCTCTGACTAATTGTCCTTCTACGTTCGGGTGTGATCGGGTCACTCAGGATCCGGTCTGAACAGACTCTTGTTCCAGAGGTGTTTCTATCTCATAATAACATGTAACACATTCTACTGATCTTTACACTTTTCTTTATATTTCTACATCTCCCACAGTTCAGTGCAGCCAGATGTTTCCTGCAGCCGGTGGAGCCTCACACAGACCAGCAGGCGAGAATGAGAAAAAGGGTTTGGAGCCTCTGTGGGAGTCAACATCTTGTCAGGGTCCATCGGCAGCGAAGCCGCTGCAAGAGGTTGATAACCCCGAGCCTTTCCTCAGCCAACATGTCCGACTTAATCACCAGTAAGACTCTGACCCAGAAGAGAAAATGCAAAGAAAGCAGAAAAACTCTTCAGCAGAACAAACAAACAGGATCTGTTGCAATGATCAGATTCATGAATACTGGACCAGGGTTTCTGTCTTCACCTCTGAATGTTAAAGAAGAGGTGCTCTTCACATTCATTCACTTGATGGTACTAAATATAAAAAGCATGATCTTCTCTGAACTGAATAACTGAATCTATAAACTGGCAGCACTATTTTAGGACTTAAATCAAATAAAGATTAAACACTCAGAGGTTTCATCTCTTATCTGGACATTTTCTTCATAGACGGTTTACAGAAAAAATATTATGTGACGCACACTCATTCATCACACATCAGTCAAAATATTTAATTACAGCCAACTTTCCAAACTTTCAGCGGCCTTTTATAAATGTATAAAAACATGATTAGGAACCTGATTCCGAGGAAACAGAATCTCCCTCTGCTCACCACACAAAGGCTAATGAGCTAACGAGCCAACAGATAATCACATGTAATTAATTCACTGAGGGTCTGAAGAGCAGCAGAAAGTAGGACCAATCTATAGGAGCAGATCAGAGCTTCTGTAGAAGGTTCTGTGTTGAGGACGTTTGGATCAGAACCTTTTAAAGAACAGGGATCATTAATGTGTGACGGGTCAGATTTTCTTCTCCACAGTCTGGTGATTTTATTTTGAAAGCCACTTGTACAGTAAATGTCAGCAGCAGGTGTGATTGATGAATCCAACACTCGTTATTAATGTTCCTTCAGACAATAACCTGCAGAGAGTTTTATCACTTATGTCCACGCGACTCTTTAATCTCTGCAGCATCACTCACAGCCTCCAACATGTCGGCTCTTTCCCCTGACACTCAGCTGCATGTGTCCTCACATCTCCTTAAACTGCAGCGCCTCGACGGGTCATCAGAACGGTCCAGTTTCGTCTTTACAAACTCAGCTGGAAATGTTCCGCTGTCTAATGAAATCAGGTATTTATGCCACAAACAGGAAAGGAAATGTCCCAACATCTCATCTACAGTCAGAGAAAGTGTTTGAGCTGGAAACATCTGGACATCAGCTTTGATGACACTAAGAAGGCTTTAAATGTACCAACATCTCATGTAAATATCACATTTTGTCATCACAACTGGAAATTGCTCCAACATCTCATCAAAATTATCACAGTTTTTCACCAGCGTCAAGGTTGGAAATCTCCTGTTGTCTTGTCCAAAATATCTCACCTTTGTTTCCATGAAACTGTCCTGACATCTCATTGAAAATATTCAGTTTGTGGCGTCAGTGAATTCAATCTTGTCACCTCCTCCAGGAGTGGAAACAGCCTGACGTCACAGCCTGCTGCAGTGACCCACAGTGACCCACAGTGACCCACAGGGGCCTACAGGGGCCGACAGGGGGCAGTGTGGGGCATGTGGACGCCATGCAAAGTTCTACATTAATGACTCAACATTAGACGATCGCTGTGACATCACATCATATCACAGACGGAGGCTTAAAAAATAAGTGCAGACCCAGTTTGAGCCTTGAAGGTCACAGCACGCCTCCCTGAGCTGCTGAACACGCTGATGTTACATGACCAGGACGTGTTTTATATAATTCATACTTCATGCAGGATTCATGTGGAGCTGCAGATGAAGCTCAGACAGCTGCAGGGGAGCTGAAGCTGTCTATGATCCTTCTGAGGACTCAACACCATCTCTGATGTCTCCAAGCTTTCTAAATGTATTCCCCTGTCGAGGAGCTGCGGTGAGACCCGTCGTCATCTCCTGCAGCCAGACAGACATCCTGACATCAGCCCGCTCTGCTGGTGTTTAATGCAGCTGTGAACAGGCTCACGTACAAATACATTCATGTATAAGGTTCATGTATAAACAGCTGAGGTTGTGGACTCTCATGATGGAGTCACCACCTCTATAAGCAGAGTCCTGATGGAGGATGTGCTCACCTGTCAGTAAAGTCTGACCCGTGTGTGGAACATGTTGCAGGCAGGAGGGATGCGGGCGTGAGCAGGTGTACATGTTACAGGTTAGTTACAAATCCACATCTCATAAACATTCAGACCACAGAGTCATTTGTTCTTGTGGTGGAGATCTGAGGTCAGTATTTCCTTTCTGCTCTCTTATCATCACGTTTAGAAATCCAAGTCTACCTCAAAGAATGAAAACTGTACACAGATGTTAGTTTTCATCCAGCCTTTGGTTCTGGTGGCCCGGTGTTCTTGGTCTTCCCGTCAGAATATCTGTGTCCGTTGTGACAAAAGTGGTGCAGTATGAAAAATGTTCTCTCTACCAGCAGGTTATAATTCTTCCAAATAAATTATCAACAGGTGTTCCTGCCTAAAATAACAAACTAATAAATGAGCAGGACATGAATATGAAGTCATTACAGTTTCTCCTGCTGTGGTTCTGTAGAATTATAGGGGTCCAATATAAATTGATCGGCGTGCAGGAGCCTGTGTCTCAGACTGAGGCCCGGCTCACGCTGGGCTGATGGACTGCAGCTGATTTCGCCTTCATCAATCACTCCTTGGAATCATTCAGCACTTTAATATGCAGTAAATGTAATTCATTATTGATAACTACCATCAGACAATACGAGCTACCTGCTTGTTAAAGAGGCAAATGGTCTGAAAGTCTTACAAACATTCATTATGTGTTGATGTGATAAATCCCGGCAGGAGGCTCGGAGGATGTTGTCTGCTCCCTCCTCCTCCATCAGCTGTCTCATTGTTTCAGGCAGACAGGTGATCTGGTTTGGAGATGAAATTGTTGCAGGTGTTGTTTTAAAATGGCCACAGGCTCCAGCCATGCTGCGGCTGTCACACATCCAGACTGAATAGATCCTGCTGAGCAGCGACATGCAGCTCAATTATCACCACGACATGTTCAGAAGCAGCTCCGGCAGGATGGAACCAGGATTAACTCCACCTCACCTGATGATCCAGAGACTGACAGGGACACAGACACAGATAGTTACATGTAGATGAGCTAACCTTCATTTCAGGAGGTGGAGCGTTGGTGGAGTGACGGTGGAGCGTTGGTGGAGTGACGATGGAGTGATGGTGGAACGATGGTGGAGTGACAGTGGAGCGATGGTGGAGTGACGGTGGAGTGATGGTGGAACGATGGTGGAGTCACGGTGGAGTGATGGTGGAACGATGGTGGAGCGATGGTGGAGTGACAGTGGAGCGACGGTGGAGCGATGGTGGAGTGGCGGTGGAGTGATGGTGGAGTGGCGGTGGAGTGATGGTGGTGTGACGATGGTGGAGTGACGATGGTGGAGCGATGGTGGAGTGACGATGGTGGAGTGATGGTGGTAACAAGAGCAAACAACAATTAACAATTACAATCCTACAATATGGCTCCACTGCCGGCGCTGTTGTCTCGGTAGCTATTTAAAAAACAATCCGAGCTGAGCGCCTCTGCCTGGCTCCGCTTCTTCCGCTATGTAGACAAGATGGCGGCCGTTGAGTGCGTATAGTGTACATCGTTGCACACTCAATGTTTTTGCCGTTATGAGGGCAACATCCGGGTCCTTTAAGTACACTTCTTTTAGCCGTGATCGCGATCGGAACACCCTACGTACTCAAACTAAGTACAGTAACTACGGGAAGTATGGATATTGGAACACAGCACTGGACTCTCATCGTGGATCATCAAAATACCTATTACATGTGCCGCTTACCATTACACAATAACAATAAGCCTTTTTATTCACTTATATTAATGAGCTAATGAATTAAAATTCTGAGATGTTCTCGATCCATGATAATAAGCCTGCATTTAACCGGCTGCACTGTTTGATTACGTCAAAATGCGCATGAATTAATATCTGGCAAGATAAAAAACCTCCAGGGCTCCGTACTTCTGTCTCCACGAACACGGCTGGAAAAGACGTGACAGTCAG
This sequence comes from Diplodus sargus, assembly GCA_903131615.1. Lineage (NCBI taxonomy): Eukaryota > Metazoa > Chordata > Actinopteri > Spariformes > Sparidae > Diplodus > Diplodus sargus. The sequence continues at coordinate 260,836 of CAEMYA010000695.1, read as the reverse complement.
CTCATGAACATGTGAACATATGTGTGCTGTCATCATATGTCTGAGCTGGATCTGTAAAGCTGTCTGTGTTGTCCCGGTCTCAGTCCGACGGGCCTCCTCTGAGGAAGACAACATCAGATGTGTGGTCGTAGTAAGACCTCCCGTTCCTCTCAGAGCGGCTGCCAGAATAAAACAGAGTCATTTGGCAGTTTCCTCACAGCTTCACAGCGTCTTGGCACAGATAACTGTCTGCTGTTCTACTAGAGAGATTTGACACCGTTCCTGCACCAAAAACTGCTCGTTTGGGTGTTTTCTGCTGATAGTAGCTGACACTGTCTCACACGCCAATCTGGACTCTCCCGTATGTGTGAAAGCGGGCCGACTGGTGCTGACTGGAGTGACATGTTTGTGAGAAACAAGCTGAGTGTGAGTGAGGCCGGCTCTGGCAGCAGGACTGAGCTTTGTAAAAGTGAGACTGAGCTGTTGTTTTCTGTGACGGGTTCCACAGAAAGTGCTGCCGCTGCCATTGGAGGATGTTTTTAACCAGCCGTATGAATTATTAATCTGAGCTCAGCACAGGTAGTGAAGGTGAGCATGAGGTGATGGAGGACAGGTGATGCTGCAGCTTCACTTTTCTGGACGCTGAGGTCCATCTTTTACACAAACGTCAGAGTTTTCCTCTCTTTCTTTGTGACTCATCAAACCGGTTTAGAGGATGTGAGCTGTGAGACTGACGTTAGCCTCGGAGCTGTAACAGGAACCAGCCTCACCTGAAAATGGACTCCACAAACAGCTGCTAACAGCCGGTCAGCAGGTGGACCTGACCTGCTGGTGAGCACACGTTCATATTTAGCTTGTTGGGAACAGTGAGAGAGAGAAATGACTCATCTGAACCTTTTCTCTCATTCTCCCACTGCTGTGATGAAACACTGCCTCTGTGCCTTTTACTGCACTCCACCCTGAGCTCCTCTCAGGTGACGGAGGTTGTTTACCTCTGATGTGACGCTCCGAGTGGAGCACAGGAAGCTGTGACATGAGCTCATTTTACATTTGCTGATCTGAGACCATCTCAGGGACATAAAGACCGAGGAGACCATGGTGGAGCGGTGTTCATGTCCTCTCACCTGTCCATCACTTCCTGTGGCCCAGGTTAAGTCTTTACTGCTCATCACATGACGGAGGCTCGTCACTCAGCCGTCCGCTGGCTGTGATGGCGTTCCAACAGAACTGTTCCACAGTAAGCCTTCAGTAATGAGGAAGTCCAGAGCTGCAGGATTTAATTCAAAGTCACCAATCAGCAGCTCATCACTCATACGGTGTGCAGACAGTCACATGATCCACAGCTCTTTATCATCGCGCTGCTACAGTCCAGCTACACTTATATTAGCATATTAATGATTATTACTGGATTCTTTATTGATCCCTGAGAGAACCGGACCTTTTCTCTTCTATTCATGTCATCCACGAGTCAGATCACATCAATCTGATGCTGATTAATAAAGCAGATACTGTGTAAAGTTCTTTAACTGGAGAATTAGTTACTGTGAAACTATAAAAAGAGATTATATGTAAAAATAAAAGTAGAAGGCTTGCAGGGTTCAGTGTCTTGCTCAAGGACACTTCAGCTGTCAGAACTGGTACCTGTGTGACAGAAGCAGCGCTGCAGGTCAGAACCGGCTGGACGGACCGATAACAGCTGGTCACAGTTGACCCAGTGAGCGTCTGAGGATCAGAATGTGACAGAGGTTCTGCTCTCTGTATTGTCAGAGTCTCTTCAGACGAGTGTGCTCAGTGTCCAGCGTCCCGCTCAGAGGACACAAGGTGACCTGAAATCCTTTTATTCACTCGCTTAGGAGAACTTCAGTGAGACTCAGAGGGGCGAAATCCGTCTGCAGCGTCTGCGGATGTTAAAACTCAGAGGCAGCTTTATAAAGTCGAGTGTGAAGTGGCTGGATCAGTATGAGCTGCTGCACCGGCTGAGTCATGTTGTGAGTCTGCTCACTGCTTTGTGTTATGTTGGAGTTTTGTGTGTTGGACTTTATGTGTTTCTCTGTTCTCTGGTTTTGTGTTCATTCAGAATGATTCAGTGAGTCTGTTGTGTACAGTGTCTTTACAACAGAACCAGAAACTGTGTGTCGGATGACTGATGAGTCACATACAGCAGTAATAAACCTACAGACTGACTCTGGATCAGATTATTGTACAACTTCATCACACCATTTCCCACTGGATGAAAACACATCGAGCACTAGAATAATCCACCCTGCTGATGGGCCGGTATCAGTGTAACTCAGTACAGTTACTCGAGTACTGCACAGTTTAGAGGTACTGAACCTGACCAGAGGCTGACACTTCCTTCACATTTAGTGGATTACTGGATTACCAGTTAGTTACTTTAGAGATTACATGCTGCATCAGCGCTACAGGAGCACAGAATACAATTAATGTATGTTGTCATCAGTCAGAGTAAAAAACAACTCAAAACTGTTCAAATATATAAATATTATAAACTAGTACGGAACTAAAATTAAGGTTGTTGGTGATGTAATACAGACCCCACAGATCTGAGACCTGCTGATGGAGCTCAGACCCTTATAGGAGCTTAAACCCTTACAGGAGCTCATTCTGTAAGGTGGTTCTGATCAGAACCACCTTACAGGCCCTCAGAACCATCTCACAGAACCTCAGACCTCACCTGCTCCCACTAGCTTGAACCCTGGAAACATACAGACATATAAAATGAACCATAATCAGACAGAGGCTTCAGGGAAAAGGGTTTATTGGAGTTATTGATTTAAGTGGCTACGTGTGTCCTAAAAGAAAAGACGAGCTCTGAATAAGAAGTTCCGAGCGAACTACATTACCCGATGTGCTTTTCTACGGCGCGCAGGAGGGAGGAAGTTCAGCCTTCGCGTAATGTCCCGGACACGATCCGCAGTTTGCCGCTGCAGCTGCAGGACTTCAGCAAAGTTCGGTCAGAGCGTCCGTGTGCTGTTATTAACACTGTTCACCAGGAGCTGCAGCCAACTGACCCACACTGAGTCCAACCAGCACCAGTTAGCTGTCACACTTAGCCGCTAAAGCTAAAAACAACTGTAGCTAGCGGCGGAGTTAGCTTGTTACTCCTGATGAACTGAGCTAGCTGCTAACGATGTAACTTAGCATCATGGTGGTGTTGAGAGCAGGA
>CAEMYA010000695.1:235506-257619 GCA_903131615.1 Diplodus sargus | reverse complement strand
TGTGTGTGTGTGTGTGTGTGTGTGGTGCTAAGTTACTTCTTGTTCAGAGTGACGTTCGCTGAAACAATCATGGTGTCTGTATTTCCACAGTGGAGGACCTGGTCTCATCCGACACCGAGGAAGTTGCTCAGAGATGTTCTGTGTCATACAAGGTATTTATTATCATTTATATAATGTATATCATTAATTCATCACTGAGCTGAATGAGTCTGAAAACTGAAGGCGTCAGTGAACAAACACCTGGAGAATCGAGGTTGTCAGTTTCCAGTCAGTCGCTTTACTCTTCATGTTAAACCTCCAAATCCAGGAGACGTCCATGAAACATCAGTGAGGTGCTGAGGGAGGCAGCGCTGATCAACAACAGTGGAGAAGTTACATTATGAACAAGTGCACTGTTGTTATCACAGGAGCTTAAAGACGTAATGTGTCACATGACACCGAGCCTCATATCCTCCATCAGGGAACATGTTTGATACAGGCCACCATACGTCCCTCCACCTCCACCTCCACCTGCACCTCCACCTGCACCTGCACCTCCACATCCACCTGCACCTCCACATCCACCTGCACCTCCACCTCCACCTCCACATCCACCAGCAGGGAGAGCCTGTTGTCACCTGTCTGTTGCACAAACACAGATTTCCATGAGACTTGGCTGGAGGATCTTTGAGATGTCTGTTGAGTTCTCAGGATTTAGTTTGGACATGTTGGTGACATCCAGCACTTCACGTGTAAAAAGCAGAACGCAACATTCAACCAGCTCGTTTGAATCACTGCTAATTTTACAGGCCAAACAATGATGGTGAACACAATAGGCAAATGAATCTAACTAAACTAATTACTAGTTCTGGCTCCTCACTGAAGACAAACTTCATTATTTCCTCTAATAAATGAAACTCATATTTTCTGTATTCAGTGTTAAAGGTCTGAAATGAAAACGAGAGACACCCACATTTCATACTTGGCCTGAAGAGTGAAGAGTGGGAGGTTAAAACATGACCAACATCATGTTGATCTAGAACTTTCTCCCACGTGCAGCGTGACTTTCTGCCTGTGTGAGTGGTTTGTATTAGTTTGGCTTTAATTAACAATACAGTTAGATTTAATACGAGCAGAATGAATAATATGTTTTGTATCGCCGGTCAGCTCCGGTCATCTGGTTAATCAGCCAGGAAAACAGTTTCACAACACGGCTTTAATTCAAGGTTAATGATCGCACTGCAATTGAACAATAGTGTATTGTGTCCAGTAGATAGAATATAGAAGTCACAAATACATATATATATATATATATATATATATATATATATATATATATATATATCCCGGCTCCTTCATCGTTATCAGCGTGAACCTCCAGAGGCAGACCGCGCAGAGATCAACCAACACAATCTGCTGACTCACTCCTGACCTCATGGGTAGAGAACAGGAAGCTGTTGTTTTTAGATCATGAATCCTACAAAACTTTTTGGGTGATATAAGCAGATAATTAGCCAGGAGACCCAGAAGGGCCTCTTAGATGAGCGTGTCTCACTGGGTAATTGGGTGGGCGGACGGGGCATCCAAGTCAACAACAGCCTCCCTGGTAAGAAGATGAGCGAGAGCTTTTCAGTCAGCGATACCTCGTCTGTGATGTGTTTGTACTGCAGCACACAGGAAATCATCTGGAGCCCAAAGGGACTGAAAGATAACAGGAGAAGGATCAGAGAAGTGTAATAAATATATCTATGTATATATTTATCTACACTGATCAGGCAGAACATTATGACCACTGACAGGTGGAGTGAATACCGCTGATTATCTCTTCATCATGGCACCTGTTAGTGGGATACATCAGGCAGCTAGTGAACACGTTGTCCTCAGAGTCACTGTGATAGAAGCAGGAAGAATAGGCGGGCGTGAGGAATTGAGCAAGTTCGGCCCAAATTCTGATGCTAGCTGACTGGGTCAGAACATCTCCAGAACTGCAGCTCATGTGGGGTGTTCCTGGTCTGCAGTGGTCCACTGAGGATGGATGCTGAAGGTGCACTATGTAAGATTTTTGTATATGATTATGTATTGTCTTGCAGAGATATCTCTGGGAGTTAGCATGCTAACCAGCTAGCTCCTAGCTGTCTGTACCTCAAGAGATGGTAGTATGATAGTAAACGACAGCAGCACCTCCCAGTACAGGTAGAGTCCGATAATATGACCGCTAGCTGGCTTGCTAGCCAACAGCAGCTACAGTTAGCAGCAGTTAGTGGTTACTCAGGTAAGATACTGGTACCTTTTCAATTGGAGTATGACTTTGACAGGTGGCTAATTCTTACCTGGCCATCTTCTCCCTCCATGAGCTCTTTGCATCCTCATATTGTTTGTCCATCGCTGCCTGCAGCAGCTTCAGGTTCGTCCTAGATTCCTGTCTCGTCCTGACCAGCTTGTTCCGCCTGCAGCCTCCCTCTGCTCCATCACACTCACTGTTGATGTGAACATTGCTGATCACTCACACATTACAGCAGGTCACTGCAGGGTCGTCCTCACCAACACATATATCTGACAGGCAGGTCAATTAGAGCTGCACACGGCGATGTTTCTAAGTAAAAACACTCTCATCCTATGAGCCCCGTCCCAAAGTGGGACGCCTACATTTCCACTAATTGAGACCCAGCAGATTTGCTTTACCTCCCTAAATAAATTCCTGCTGCTGGACTCTGGCAGGAAATCCTCTCTGCCCAGAAGAAGAGACTAATCAGAGTATAATCCTGCTAGAGAGCAGGAAGCGCTCTTTCTGCACAAAGCTTCAGCGTTTGATCCGTTCTCATATAGATCATCACGTCCCAGCCTGGTTAGTGAGATGATGTCATGTTGTCAGATCCACGGGGACGTCCTCCTGTGAGCTTAAACCTGCACTCAGTGAAATTAATTTGGTTCTTTAGACAATTACATGCTGGCTTATTAAATAAATCCAAACATCTCATCAGGTGATGGCAGTTCAGAGCAGAAGTCATGACCTGAACGGTCGGCCACACTGTGTTTTGGTTTCTGTTGTAGAGCGGAGGAACCTTTGCCTCAGGTGTTCGTGTGGCTCAGCTTATTTTCAGCACACATTTTCATAAATGTCTCTCTTTTTCTTTAGAGGAGAATATTGTCTATATATTCAGAACATTGTTCCCGTCAGAGGTGTTTGACTCGCCATCTAAAAGTCCCAGTGAAACAGCAGGTAGAGCAACTTTCAGAGAGCCTGTTCTCACCGACATTAACCTGACTGAGTGACCACCTGTGATGTGATGTCACTTCCTGCTCTGTATGAAACAAACCCGTCCATCACTGGGACAAACAGACTCCATGTTTCTACTCAGAGACAGAAAGAAGTTCATGTAGAACATTTGCTGAATTAACAAGAAGGTCCAAATAATGCAGAATGAGTCAGAGACAGAGTTTCACAGAGTTTATAAAGTGTCTCCAACTCAACAACTCACTAAACTGACACATTTGTTAAGGGAGTCTGGGGACTTTCTCCACGGGGACAAAGAAGGAGCCTATATTGTTCCTGTACACTAAAATTTGACAGCAAAAATGTAATTATCCAAATTAACAAAAAAGCATAATCACTGTCATACAAATCCAACCACTGAACCTCCACATCACCAGACTCCACTAACAAATGTAGTGATTTTAAGAGTTGTTGGGTTAAAACAAACTTTATAACATTATGAAACTGTCTCTGACAGATTCTAACTCATTGTGTCCTTCTTGTAAATTCGGCATTAAATCAGAACATGAAGTTGTTTGTCTCCTTTTGCAGCTTCGCCATGTTCGTGCTGCAGTTTAAGACCAGCCGCTCCCATAATATCACTCTGGTGCAACGGACAGACTAACCATCGTACGCAGTCTTATATGTGGACGCTCCATGTTACATTTACATATCTGCCCTCGATGTGATGAGTCATCAGACATATTAGAAGATTCTGCAGAAGTAGAAAAGGTTTTTACATTCCTGTCATGTGCCTGACAGACACGCAGAGATTACAGAACATGTAAAATGCATTTTTTATTCACTCGATGTTTGATTTGCATGTTCATGAGAAAACTTCAGAGCTCTTGTTGCAGCTCCAGCTGACAGACAGCTGCTGGTGCTGCAGTCAGGTAACGATGCTGTTGTTCAGTTCCATCACCGTGTGCGACCTGGAGCTGAAGGAGCGCTGAGAGGTTTTCCACTTCTCTCTCTAATCAATCAGAAAGCAACTCGTGTGAGGTTATCAGTCGAGCTTTTTATTCATTTTAACTTCTGAGGAGTGGCGGGGAGCCGGAGCCTCGTCGAGACGATGAGACTTACCTGTCAGTCACGTGGAAACCAGGTTCATTTCTTGGAAACTTTGAGCTCAGTCATGACGTAGAATTACATCTTGATGTTTGAAGCATGTCTTCTTCCTCCTGCAGCAGCAGCTTCTCTGTGGCCCTGCTGGAGGATCTGTGTTAATCCTGGGATGATTATTGATCTGCAACACAACTGGCTCATTGTCGTATGTGGCTGGACATACAGTTTGGATGGTTGACTGTCATGAAATGAAAATTTAAGATCAGTCCAAACTTTACAGGCTGCTGTTGGTTAATTGATTAGTTTATCAGAAGAACATGAGATGCTAAGTGTTTGCAGTTGAATGTGAGGATCTGCTGCTGGTCTTTGTCTTTTCTGACACTAAATCAAGAATCTTTGGGTTTCTGACTGTTGGACAAGAGAAGCTATTTACAGACATCACTTTGGGCTGCGGGAGGCTGGAATTAACATTTTTCACATTTGTTAAACACTGAATAGTCCAAATGATTATTCAAAATTATGGAAATAATGGAATTAGTCATCAGTTGCAGGCCTGTGTTGTGTAGTGATTAGTGTGCTACAGTTGTGGCCGCGTCCATCTCAAGACGAAGCCAACGCTCAACCTGTTTTTGAGTCTCTGTCAGACTTCCAACAGAACCAGAGCAGTTTCAAGTCATCAGTCAGAATAAGAAACATCTTGTTGTTCCAGCTTGTCAGATGTGAGGATCAGTGTTAACACTAACGCTGATGGTACAGGGTGAAGGTGGTTAGGTAGGACAGACACACACATGGTCAACCGTTATTCAGACCCGGTTCTGTCGTCACAAACACGACTGGAACATCCTGATGTCTTGGTAAAGTATCCAGTGGTTTCATTCTGACATGTTGCAGCGTCGTCTCGCATCGTACGACATTCATTATACAATGTTGATATGATAACTACGACACGTACAAATAATCAGGTGATCAAATATTAACTGATCAATGATCATAAAGGGAACAGAGTGAACATGATGACATCATTACAAACATCCTCCGTAGCAAGCCGACATGTTACCTGTGGATTATCATCACACAACAGTGTGTGTGTGTGTGTGTGTGTGTGTGTGTGTGTGTGTTGTGTGTGTGTGTGTGTGTGTGTGTGTGTGTGTGTGTGTGTGTGTGTGTGTGTGTGTGTGTGTGTGTTGTGTGTGGTGTGTGTGTGTGTGTGTTGTGTGTGGTGTGTGTGTGTGTGTGTGTCTCACATGCTGTAATTTGGTGTGTTTCAGGCCCTGTTTGCCATCCGCCGAGTGCTGCTGGCCCAGCACACAGCGTTCCCCGTGTCAGGCGCCGATCTGTACGAGGAGCTGTTGAGCTCGACAGCCATCCTCTCCTCTGGAAGCCCCAGGTACCGACCCGCTGCTCGCTCAGCACAGCGCAGACCTGCTTTGTCTTCAGGGGCCGGGGGATTTAACTGTGGGCTCAGAGCCACTAAGGCTTAAAGGAAGCTTCACCTCCAACATCCAGTATGTATTCCTACAGTCGGCTCCCCAGAGTTCAGTCTGGATGAGAGGGATTGTGAGGAGGTGCCGGTTTAATCTTTTATAGACTTCTTTATACGAACTAATCAAACCGGATGGTAGTTCACATTAAAGTCTGTGGTTTGTTTACTGGTAGTAGCTGTAGTGATATTTAGTAGTTCTGGATTATTACATTTACACTGATGTCTGCAGAGACATTCAGGTTCGGCCATCAGCTGCAAACAGAACCTCTGGATCTGTGAGCAAGACTTGTGGATCCACAAACAAAACATTTAGATTTATATATATAAAAAAAAAAACGTTTAATTTTTGTATAGAAACGTTTAGTGATTAATGTGCCAGCCAGAATGAATGTGGTTTTATTCACAAGTGTATTGTTTCTGGCACTGAGACAGTTTTGATCGCTGTGTCATTAAATAAAGACACAAGTAGAGCACAGAATAAATGTTGGTGGAAGGACGAGAAGAACAGAAGCTGCTACTATATATTTATATATTTAGTTCCAGCTCCGGTGACTGCAGTCCTTCATCAGCCGCCTCGATGAGGATTCAGAGGTGGTTCATGCTAAGAAACAATCTTACATGCGACTCCTTATTAATTAGTCCGTCTCTGTCAGATCTCGGACGCCATGTAAAAGTCATTCAGTCAGTTTTATAGTATTTTGCTGCAGTTTTTGATCTTGATCTGTGCAGACAGGTACACAGTCACAGGACAACATGTGAAATCAATAGGATTGTGCATTACCAAAGATGTTGTGTAACCAGATTCCTCTGCATTGATCCACTTTTATCAAACTAAAATCTTTTCAGTGTTGTTCAGATTGGATTAGCATTGAGCTGTGCTGGTAGAATATGCATCTGGAGGACGGTAGCTGCAGTTAAAAATACAGCAGAGTGTTTTAGAAATGGCCTGCGTGCTGCATCTGAGCTGGAGCTCACGACTCTGCTGGTTGCTGCATTTGGCTCTCTGGCCTCTGATATATCAGCACTCCACTAGAACAACACAAACCACCAACCAGTCCTTTAAAACATTTTCTCTGTACATCAGAAAATTAAATTTTAATGAGTCTGAAGAAACCAGAAATTCCCTCTGCGACCAGCGTGGTGTTGTATTACAGCAGAGCATGTAATTAATCTGAGAACCTGAGACACGGCAGCGTTTGTACCGAGGTTCAGTCCTCTGTATGCAGTCGCAGCACATAAATATTCCACTTTGAGGAGGAAATCTTCTTCAGCCAGGACGCGGGCTGCTCCGGACATCAGTGAACTGGGCCAGCGTGACATAATTTATAGGATGGTACCTTTTCTACAGTTAAACTAACTGTTTCAGCATAATTAATGACCACAGGTGTTTTTTCTCTCTCACTGTGGCTCTTTTTAAGTGGTTGTCATAAATTAGTTAGTGCACCGGATTAGTGATATGAAAGTGAATCAGCCGTGAGAGGAAAGGCCGGCTGATGGTGTGTCTTGGCTGCACTCTGCTGGTGAAGACATGAACTGAGGCTGTTTGTACAGTCAGAGGTGTGTGAGGTCTGCAGAGACACAGGAACGGATCCTGGTGTCCAGTTTGTTAGGAACGCCGAGCAGAAGCTGATGATGCAGCAGCAGGAGGACGCTGTTTGTGGTGCTGATGAATGTGTTGAAGAGAGTTTCTTACCTGCTATCAACACCTGTCCTGGGCTCTCTTACCTGCAGATGTTAGTGAACACACTGTCTGTTTGAACTGATCCAACCACTGAACCAGTCACCTCGACAGCACCAGACTCCCTTAACAAACATAGTGATTTTAAGAGTTGTTGAGTTAAAACAAACTTTCTAACGTAGTGAAACTGTGTCTCTGACAGATTCTGAATCATCGTGTCCTTGTTGTAAATTCAGCATTAAGTTGTTTGTCTCCTTGTAAAAAGTGTCAGTTTGTGGCAGCATGTCTGTACCAGCCTGTCTGCTTCTGTGTCTAAAGTGCTAAAGTCTTACCTGCCAACATTGATCAGCTGTTTGAACACACTGTTTACACTGATGTCACCATTTACACTCCATTTATGAAAGAAGAAACATGTTATTGATCTAAACATGTCACATGTTACAAAGACACTAAACAGGAACAATATCGGCTCCTTCTTTGTCCCCGTGGAGAAAGTCCCCAGACTCCCTTAACAAATGTGTCAGTTTAGTGAGTTGTTGAGTTGGAGACACTTTATAAACTCTGTTCACACATTAACCTGCGTCTGACCGACTGAACAGGTTTAATATTTAGTGTCTTCATTAGTGTATAAAATGTTAGCAACACCTCTCAGTATTAAATAATACACAGTTCAACACGTGAACGTGATAATTGTCACTCAGCTGAGATTTATTCCGTCTGTTTTGTAGGCTTGCATTAGTTTAGAGTAGCTGAACTTAATGAACTGAGAGTCATGTGGACACGCTCGGCTGTGATGTGTTGATCCTCACTCTGATGTCTCCTGCTGATGTTGTGTGACACTATTTTTCTCGGCTGCAGATGGAAGACTTCTCTCTCTGAATCAGTGGACTGGATGTCGAGAACAACATTCATTATTCCTGCACATTACTCTGATGATTCTGTCTCTGAAACTATCTCACAGCTTTGTCTGAGAGAACAAAGCCTGAATGAAATGATAGAAATATTTGAGTATTTACATTTTCCTCATCACGCTCAGCTCGATAAGTCATATTTCCTATTATTTTAAATTCTGTCTCTATTTAACGTTTCCCTTTCTTCTTCCAGCTGTTTGATATTTGCAAAGTGACTCAGAGTTCAGATAAGACAGAAACGTCTGTGTCCATCACATCCTTTCAGCCCTCTGGGCCTCGACCGACTGCTGAAATTCAATCAGAAATCAAAAGAGCAAAGAAGAAAACCGTCCTGATACGACATCATCAAACCAGAGCAAACCAGGCGCTCAGTAGATCGTATACCTCAGCCTTTAGTTCAGTAAAGCCTCGTCCAATATCAGTCAAAGACAGAGTGGATAAATAACAGAGTGACAGCTGTTCACTTGTTTGCTTCTGCCTTCACCTGAACACATACAACACGTTTAATTAACAAAATAATTTTTAACTTTTGAATTAGATGTAAACTCAGTGTAATATCAGTGCAGCAAACTCTGTATTTCCTCTCAGGTGAAGTTTCACGCAGCTGTTCAATATTCAATATAGTGAATATTATCAGTTATAGAGATAAATGTCTTCACCACAGACGTCACAGCGTCTTCTTCTGTCAGAGACCTTCATCTCTCATTGTGCTTAAAATGACTCAGATGATCAATAACTGATCAGTCATTACTGGACTGATCGATGCAGCTCTGGCTGTTACTAAGTGATCAAATTCAGGCGTGATTTATTGAAATGATGAAGACGATGTTTGTCTCAGCTCTCTTCATCCTTCAGTGTTTGTGGTCCTTTCAGAACACAGATTTACACTGAAGCTTCAACAGACTCATGTTCTCCAGTGTGGTTCTGGTTCTGGTTCTGGTTCTGGGAGAGTTAAATCTATCCACAGGAATCAAACGTGTTCTTTAAAAAAGCTCTTGGAGGAAATGAGCCTGAACAGAATCTGAACCTCTTGGCTGGTTCCGCTCCGATCAGACCCTCAGATGAAAACCTTCGGGTTGAATGACTGAACGGTTCTGGTCTCACTGATGAATGCAGCTCCTGGGAAATTCACAATCTGTGTCTTCTCAAGGACAAATCACTCCCGAGTCCTCACAAGAACACAAGCGGATGCTTCATCAGCCGTCGCTGCGCTGATAACACGTCCGACCCAACAGTCCTCCTCTTCACAATCACGCTGCGAGTGATGAGAGCCGCCGTCAGCCCACCAGCAGTCCTCCAGTCAGGCTTCACCTTCAGGCTGGAGGACCTTGACTATGTAGATTTAACTGCAGCGCTGTCACATCCATCATCAGGCGTGCAGGCAGAGATGATGAGATTCAACACGCTGCACAGATCGCTGGTCTGAACGTCAGCAGACTATCCAAACATTTACTGAGAGAGCAGACGGGTCAGAACCACGACGGCAAACAGAGACGCTGCGGTTCTTCAGGAGAAACAACCCTAACCCATGTAGAGATCGTTCCATCAGAGTTACTGTTGTAAGAACAAAATAATACTGATAATAGAAGAACGGTCACTAATTAATCACTTCAGTCAATGTGAAATAAAATGTGTTGGCTAATAATTAATATCACAGCCGTCGTACCAGGTGAATATATTACTGTGTTACATTTACAAGAGAAAACAAAACAACATGAGAACAGAATGAACTGACGTCATGTTCTAAATAGAAACATTCTGGAAGTCGGCACGATTTTGAACAAATAACTTTTACAGAATGTAATGTGAAAATAAATAAAGAGTTATTTATCAACATGTTCAACAATTCACTTATTAGTGACTCTGTAATGTTGTGATTAAAGAAATCATTAAGGCCCCGCCCCTACAGAGGACAGACCCGCCCCCCACACCGTGCAAGCCCCGCCCCCTGCACAGCACAGGCCCCGCCCCCTGCACAGCACAGGCCCACACCTGATGCACAAAGGGGAAAACATCCTGCATTTTATGTGTCCGACAGCCGTCACAAACGCTTTCTACTCGTTCTTTCTCATCATTGAAAACAAAACATACATTTGTCATAGTTTTCTTTAGAGATCTATTTTTAGTCTCAAAAGGTCGTTGATGAACATTTTCGTTTTAGTTAATGAAATGAACAATGACACATTTGGGTCAACACAAAAAAATGATTGCGGTTGGACACAAACCAACAGAGTGAACGTTAATAACACATAACGTGTTTATAAAAGTATTTTATTCACTGCAAATTCACATTCAAAAGTTTTCTTGTTAAAATATCTTAAATATCACTGAGACAGAAAACTGCCCTCCGTAGTTTGTACTCAGTAGTTTCGTGTTCCGGTGAACATGTCTGTGCAGAAACAGACTCCAGAATACATCCTGCTGCAGCTGTAAAGGGGAATGAGAGGTCAGATGATTTCAACATCCTGTAAACACGTTGCATCTCACCATGAATCTACATCAGACTGTGTGAAAGCCTCAGATCTGTGAGGAGGTCCACGGCGCCGGGAACGGACCTGATGCAGTGTTTCCTCTCGTGGCAGTAAGAAAGATGGAAACAGCAGCTCTGAACATTCATCACTGCTGCATTTAAATCTAAAGTGTAGGAAACAAACCTGACATCATTTACACCCCCTTTGGACCAAAGCGGTTCAGGTGCTGGTTCTGAGCCAGAGTGGCACCAACACTTTGCTGGTCCAGAACAGAGAACCGGTCGTGTCAGGGGCTGGGGGCGGAGTTATCATGACCATGTTTAGAAACCAGAGCTGGTGTAGCGAGTTCTGACTCGTCCACAGGAGAATAAACCAGCGGTGGTTCTGAGGACCCGTCGTGTTCAGATGTGTCCGTACAGCCAGCAGCAGCAGAGTAACGAGTCCATGTCGGCTGCCAGAGTCGTTCCTAACCACGCTGAGTAACTAGAGACGCGTGCAGCGGCTGACTGGTCTGAACCAGCGTCCTGCTCTCACCTCCTCACGCCTCAGTCCGTCTGTTCACTCTGCAGGAGGACGTTAACTGACTTCTGGTGATTTATCACAGTTTATTGAATTCTTCCCATAAAAAGAAGCTGCACTGAAGTGGAGGAGGTCACGTATAAACCACCTGCTGTGTGTGGAGGTGGAGCTCAGCACCGCCCTCCTTCACTCAGGACTTCCCCCAGAATAAAGATTAAAGCATGTCGCGCTCATTGTTCCTGCCGTCGTTCATCTGAAGATGTTTCTGTTTCAGCTGGAAGAACGTTTCTCAGTGAATAATAGTGGAAGAAATAGACAAAGAACTGAAGACGACCTGCTCAAAGCCGAGACAGTGAAAAACTCAGAGTGTCACAGTGTCCATTATAAAATGAAAACTGAAAACAATCAGAAGCAGAATTGGTTTCTCAGGTTTTGTTCTTCTGTCCCTGTTTCCAAAGTCTCTCACATGAGGATCTTCACTGACCCACATGTGAGAGTCTGTGGCAGAACCGTCAGTGCTGACAATAAAACGTTTAAATCTAAAGTCTAACCACATGGTGGATTTGGAGAATCAGAAGCTGATATGAAGAACCGGCCAATGATCCTAAAACAGTTTGAGCCTGCTCCAGCTCCGTTTGTTTACTGCAGCCGGGCTCTGCGGTTCCTCTGGGCTGAGTGGATTCTAACCCGGCTGGCAGTTGTGAGTAATGAATCGCACCTTGTTTCTCGCAGCTTAGATAAACTGCTGGATTCGGGCTTCTATACCGGAGAGATAACGGAGCTGTCAGGAGGCCCAGGAAGTGGCAAATCTCAGGTGAACATTTTCTGCTTTTTCTCACTTCATCACTGATGAATTTTACTGCCATAAATTCAGTGTTTTTAGAAGAAGGCTGGACTCACACAGGAACGATGAACTCCTCCTGCACGCCGTCTGCTCTTCAGGTGTGTTTTGCTGTGGCGGTGCACATTTCCTTCCACCTGAAACAGAGCGTGATCTTCATCGACACGACCGGAGGGCTGACGGCCAAACGGCTGCTTCAGATGTTACAGACTGAGACCAGTAACAGAGAGGAGCAGGTGAGCTGACAGGAAGTGACTCGTGTACAAACATTAGCTGAGTTGTTTGCTATGAAACGATGTGACTTCCACAGATGGAAGCTCTTCAGAGGATCCACGTGTTCCGGTTGTTTGACGTCTTCTCTCTGCTCGACTGTCTCTACAGTCTGCGAGCTGGCAGACTTCAGCAGGTTTGTTTGTTTCTTTGCTTTAAATACACCAACGATCATCCGGCTGCTCCCGGGGAACCTTTGAGAGACACAGATGAAATTTTCAACAATCTCATTTTGTCATATTTCAGGCGTCTGTTGGCGGCGGCGGCTCTGTCAAGGCGGTGATCGTGGACTCGGTGTCGGCTGTTATCTCTCCTCTGCTGGGAGCCAAACACAACGAAGGTGACGCCTCCTCTTCTCTGTCACCGTCCACCTCACCTGAGGCTGCTTTACACCTGAGTCACCAAACTCTGAATGTCTGTCTGCAAATAAGCATCTCAGCAGGAGGAAGACGTCTGCGCTCCGATCATGACGCAGCGTGAAAACAACTGAGGAACCGTTCAGTCTGTGGTCGGGTTAGAACCGAGCTGTGCTGCAGTCTGACACAAACACCTAAAGTTCTTAATCAAAGTTCACTTTCAGTTAACAGAAGTCCCCAAACTGTGATCCGATTCATTAAAATACACTTAATGTAACAGATCTGAAATAAACCCGACTCACAGACTTTAACAAACTATTGAGTGTTCAGAAAGAACTGATTAATTCAAAGTATTTTATGTAAAGCTTTAGTTAATTAAAACAAACCCTGCTGGTGCAGCTTGTTAAAGTCATTTCCTTCATGTTTGTTCTGCTGCACAGCTGAGCGGCTCCGCAAATAGAAATAAATTAAATTAATGGAAGAAAATATCTGTTTGGGATCAAACCTGCCGTCTGTTCAGGGTCCAGGTGAGAGGAAGCAGTCGGCGAAGCAGACGGAGACGAACACTGACGTATTTTATAGAATTAAAAGATATTAAAGCAAATTAGGCTCAGAATATTTTCCCCCGAAGGATCTGGTTCCGACCCGGCTCTGGTCACGACCCGGCTCTGGCCACGACCCGGCTCTGGTCACGACCCGGCTCTGGTCACGACCCGGCTCTGGCTACGACCCGGTTTTGGTTACGCCGCGACACCAGGAAACAAAGAGCTGTTGAGTGACAGAAGAGAAAAACGGGCAGAACACAACACCAACTTTTCACTGAGTTCTGTTAACATGAATTTGGCTCCTTCAACGTAATTATAATGTATTTAATATTGTCACTAAGTACCACAGACGGGCCGGACTGGGCCAATAATTCAGCTGGTTCTGACAAAGAAATGTTGAACATAAAACTTCTAAAAGTTCTAATAATTTAATGGAATGAACAAAACAATCTTAAAGTCACTGTGGAATGTTTTTCTGTTAAAATGCAAAAAGTGAAGTGAATATATATTTTATATTCTCACACCAGCATTTCTTTAATCAGCAGCACGATATCATGCAAATAACACCGTCATAAATAACAACTCATGATAAAAATACAAAAGAATAACATGAAAGTCATGAACATTATTAAGGTACTAAAACAAAAAAACAACAATCAAAGATGATTTTAACTTTGTTTAATCAGGAAGTCACATCGAGGTCTCGACCTCCTGAACAGTCGAGACCTGAGAACTGAATGAAATGATGATTGAAAGTGTTAATGAACGATAACGTGATGATCAGAGATTTACATTATGAGTCGTTCAGACATTCTGAATGATCCTTCAAACATTAAAACGTAACGTGTCCTGTAAGACGTGTTCAGACAGAAACAGCAGCCTGAGAAGAGAAACAGGTGCATCGTTAATAAATGAGTTAATTGTCTTGCTGAGGTTTCAGGTGGAGTTAGCAACATGCTAACATGCTATAATAAGAAGCAGTCTGTCTGAGCTGCTCTCAGCTGTGCAGTCGGTGAGGCTGCACAGAGGCTGCCTGAATATTAAAGACTGTAAATATCAGAGAATAATATCTGAAGTTTCTCCTCCTGAAGACGTGTTGGCCGTATTCTGCTCACGGACCGACCTCTGTACCGCTTCCTGTGCCTGCAGGCATGTCCTTGATGATCCAAGTGGCAGGAGTTCTGAAGACGATGGCGAAGGACTTCAACGTGGCTGCTGTGGTGAGGATGACACAGTCCTTGACGTCTGCGGCTCTGAATGCAGATCAGTTTCCAGAGTCAGTTTAAAGCCTCTTCCTATCGCTGCAAGAGCCGAAAGGAAAACTGAACATTTAGTTCTCTTTCGTTTGGATGAGAAATCAAATCAAGATGAAAACAAAAGATTTTCAGTTGGTGCTGATTGAAGCTGTAAAACATGAATCCATCAGTCGGTCCAGGTGTGTGACTGCAGGTTGAAACTACGTCAGATGTGAACTGATCTTATTGAGGAGCGCAGCAGAGTTGATGTGCTCCACCTGCAGTCACACACTGATCTGAAGTCAGATCAGTGTGACGGCTGCCTGATTACAGCAGAAACCTTCTGGATGATTTCACTGATCACGATGCTGTCCGACTGCAGGTCACAAACCACGTGACGAGGGGCGACGGCGGGGAGGTGCTGCCGGGCCTCGGAGCGTCCTGGAGTCACATCCCCAGAACCAGGGTCCTGATGGAGAAACTGGACCGGACGTCGGTCGTCAGCCGCTCCAGTCTGCGCTCAGCAACACTCATCAAGTCCTCCAGACAGGTAACACACTCACCTGCACGCACGGAGCTCACAGTGGATCCTGTCAGAGGTCAGAACATGAAGCTGGTTGGATCAGAACACTCAGCTGTGTCGTCTACAACACAAACATCTGGACTCAGCTCAACCTAAAAGCTTCAGACGTGATGAAGCTTCATCGTCAGCAGTTCTGGTTCATTAAGATATAATAACGCCTGATTAGTTTTATTAAACTGCACTATTAGAATGTAATAAAGGTCCAGAATTCTCCTCTGAAGTCCACCAACGGAATTCAGTCGCAGAGGAAATGTTGATAAAATCTGGACACAAATATTTAATCATTGTCTTCAGTGACAGTCTGATGAGTGAAGTGCTGCAGCCTGAGCTGCATCAACACAGAGCTTGATGAGTAGAACCTGTGGGTGGTTCTGAGCGGGAAAACACGTCTGAGAACAAAAATGAAACGCTGACTTGAGATAAAACGAGTGTCGTCTTTTCTCCCCTCAGTTCATCCGTATGAAATGTGCAGTGCAATTAATAGTTTCTAAAATGTATATATGTTATTTATACGACTGTCATTTAGTGATTTTAAAGTTGTAGAATGAACTCGGCTGCAGCAGAACAGTTCTGTTCGGTTCTCCTCGTCAACGTTGTTTGTTGGTTTTTCCTCATGAATAACTTTAATTATACATGAATTCTGTTTGAGTCATGAAAAACAAAGCACATCACAGACTGAATGTTTTATACCTCAGACGCCTTCTTGTGTCTGTTGAACTGCGGACTGAACAGAACCGTCTGCTCCACTCTGCAGCCCTGTCACATCACAGCAGAACTGGACCTGTGCTGGTGGAGTCGCTCCGCTGAAGGACCGTCAGGGAAGAGAAAACTGGACGAGACCGACTCCTGCTGAGAAGAACTGTGAGGTCTGACCAAAGGTACCCGACCGCTCTGGACCAGAACCACAACGAGCTCTTTGAAGTCCTGTTTCCTCTCTGGACCAGAACCACAACGAGCTCTTTGAAGTCCTGTTTCCTCTTTCCTCCCTGATAGATTACAGCACCGTGCCAATATTTAATGATCAATGCTGGATCATTAATGTGACCTTCAGAGTCATTGAGACTCTCTGTAAGAAAAGTTTTCATTAAATTCTTGTAAAATCTTTCAGCCAAGTGTTTATTTTTTAGATAGATGACATTTTATTTTTCACAGTTTAAATTTAACGACGTGAGGAAAAATCTGAAGTTTTTTCTGCTGAAAGAAAAAGATTTTGTGTAAGAAAAGTAAATGTGTGATTCTGGCTGCTGTGTTGTAGCTTCGCGTCTTCATCATCAACATCATGTGAGATTCTGCCAGAAACAGTTGTTGATCTCACACTTAATCCGTTGAGAACATCTGACATGGTTTCACCGTAGGATCGATACTGTGCACCTGAAACATTTCATTGTTTTCTGATCAGTATTATTAACATTAACTAGCGGTGTTTAAATAAAGTGTTTAAAGAGTGCGGTCTTCACTCATGTTGCATCGTTGAGTTTCTACATGATGACCTGGGAGGTCCTCAGGAGTTGGTATGAAATGACCCATTTGGATCAGAACACTGGGGGCCCGTCCTTCAAAATGTTTTTCCAACCTCTGCTGCGTCTGTGAGAATGAGTCGGCAGGTTTGTGTGAGTTTTGCCTTAAATGAAATCACCTCAGAGCTGAAGTAAGAAAGGCAAATCTGAATTATCCTTAACAGCCGTCAGATGCATTTAAGCAGCTGGTGAGAGAAGCTGCGGTTGGTAGAAATAAAGAGCGTCAATCAGACAGTTTCATTGTGTTTATCAGGTTCTGGTTCCTCCTGATGGAAGACACATCTCGGCTTTAATACCTCACAAAACATTTCACTCAGGTAGTAAAAATAATGACAACACTCTGATCACGATCCGGCTGCATATTCAGGTCTGCACGGAGACGTCTGTTAAAATCATACTCATCAAATAAAGTTTCACTGCATCGTCACCAGAAATCAACTGAAGCGATGACGTCATTCAATCCTCACTAACTGACACTGAACAGATCACTCACTGTGTAACATCCAGCCCTCACATGCATGTCATGATTTACATTAATGTTAAAGTTCTCTTACAAAAACTACGTCTACAGACTCAAACAGCTCATTTCATCCGGACACAGTCTCAAGTTCACAATCGTCCGATTAACATCTGCACAAAGTAAAAGATCCGTTCGGCTGGTTCATGTGACACAAACAGGACTGAGAGAATAAGTTAAGCTGACTGAACGTATTGTTACTGTTCCTGTAGTTAAACCTGACTTAGAGTTGTGTTGCAGTGAACTGTGTGTTGTCATTAACAGGGCGGGACGACGCGCCTCTTCCGGATACACTCCCAGATCCAGCCAGACGTCACTCTCTGGGCCCGGCTGTCGTCTTCTGGGTCGGCCAGCGTGTGTGTGGCCGAGGCCGCCTCGTAGTCCGCCACCAGGTCTCCATCGTACGCCACGAAGTACCGCCGCAGTTTGTCAAAGTCCTGCGTGGAGACGGGCAGGAAGAGCTTCACCCCGCTGAAGATGTCCAACAGGGTCTGCAGACAGACGGGACGTTAGAGCAGAACTCACCTGGTACCACAGGAGGAACTGATGAACACGTTTAGATTACAGACAGTTACTCAGGATCGACCCACAGAGCTCGCTGCCAGCACTTTCATGGAGGAACTACTTTCTTTCTGTCAGTGAGCAGAAGTTACACTGTTAGTGTCTCACACACTTCCTTCAGCGGTGACGCGTAAAGAAAACAGTTCCTACATCAAACTGCTCACAGCGATATCTGAGGATTCATCTCCAGTCACTGGGTCAGAACCATTAACAGAAGCTCAGCACCAGAGCCTCATAGAACTGGACTAACGGCTGCTGACTGACCTTGTCGCTCTTCGGCTCCAACAGCTGAGACGTCTTTGCTTTGGTTTGTCCGTTACTGTGAACACTTTCACTCTTCTTCACCTGCAAACACACAACAGTGAACACGGTATAAACTTCTGGCTGAGCGGATCGATCTGGTTCTGACTGCCAGTGAACCGTGCTACATAGATCCAAACCTTCTTGGTGCTGGGAGCGTCTGGTCCGGGAGTACGAGGCTCAGATTTCACCGCCTTCGGTTTGGGAGGCGTTTTGGTGTCTGTGGAGTGAAGACGTGATGTTATTGATGGATCAGTGACATCACCATGAGGTCCCATTAACAGGGTCCAAACTGAAGTCATGAGCAGTCAGCACACCTGGACTGTTACAGCGGCTGTCCACAGGTGATGCACCTGGACTGTTACAGCGGCTGTCCACAGGTGATGCACCTGGACTGTTACAGCGGCTGTCCACAGGTGATACACCTGGACTGTTACAGTGGCTGTCCACAGGTGATACACCTGGACTGGAACGTCTTAGTCACCACAGACATTTTATTGGTTTAGATGGTTGTGATTTGAGCTCTGCACAGGACCGCGTACCTGTAGACCACCTGTAGTGTCACACTGTATCAACTGTCTGAGCTGATGTCATTAATTAATATGGAGTTATTAAAGGTTGTTGCATCACAGAATTATTTTTTTACAGATATGATTTTCTAGCATAACAAATGATGAGTGAGTTTTATTAGCAGCAGACAGTAATATGAAAGTTTCAACAGCTCATGAAGAATGTTAGAAAATGTTTTATTCAGAAACTTCAACAACCATGTAAATCATTTATCTGTGATGAGGGCGGCCCGATAAATTTAATTTTCATCGGGATATGAACATGTGCCATAAACACATAGCAAGAACAATCATTTTGTTTACATGTAGCCTATCAGACGGATCCCTGGATACGGGGGCCAATCAGATGAAGCCCCAGCTCGCCGTTAGTTACCCTGACACAATCAAGCAGCATCTGTTTGGTGGTGATTGCCAGGTTATGATGGCTGACTGAGGAGAGAGGCCATGAAAAGAAACAGCACTGAGTGTGTGAGTGTGTGTATCCAGGAAACAGTAGGACAAACAAGTGTGCACCCTTGATCACGCTACTGAACAGTTAAGGCACTGAATTATGGGATGTTTTTAACTCTGACATGAACGGGTCAGAGAGAGTGTGTGTGTGTGTGTGTGTGTGTGTGTGTGTGTGTGTGTGTGTGTGTGCTGCTCCGTCACACTGCTATATGGACTTTTGTGGATTCAGGAGAGACGATGTGTTACAAACAGATACCAGCTGCAATCCAACCATAAAGACCTGCACGAACTATTCAGAACTAACATTAGCCATCATTAACTGTATAGTTAATAATATGCACACTTCAATATTTGTTTATTTATCACAAGTTATATCGTCCTCGCACTATTGAGCAGTGTTATCGCAGATGTTCCTCAGGCCTGTCTGTGATTATTGTGTTAAAGAGTTGCTGCTCTCAGCCTCAGATGGATCTTCGGCTGCTGATTTCTCTGTTCAGTGAACTGAATCATTCTGAGTCTGAACTAATCAAACTAGTAAACATGTGACAGTGAGATTGTGGGAGGTTGAGATGAACGTTCCTCACTACACCTCCAGCCTTTTACAAACCTGTAGCTTCGAATCATTTCATCCCTGGTGTCACAGCCTATGTTATACAGGTGTGTTTGTACTCACTGGTCTTCTTGGCCGGAGCTCTGCCAGGAGACGGCGCTGGAGGAGAGTTTCCTCCGCTGTCTCCTCCTGAAGAACCTTTGTCATCTCCGGACGTCGACGGTCCAGCGGTCACCTTAAAGTCACAGTTCTCCTTCGAGATGCGGAAC
The DNA here is from genome assembly GCA_903131615.1 of Diplodus sargus. Taxonomy (NCBI): domain Eukaryota; kingdom Metazoa; phylum Chordata; class Actinopteri; order Spariformes; family Sparidae; genus Diplodus; species Diplodus sargus. The sequence goes on along the minus strand of CAEMYA010000695.1, from coordinate 237,697 downwards.
AGCTCCTGAACACAGAAACCATTAATGACGTTCAGACGAGACTCGTGTGACTTTAAAACAATTCATCAGACTATTTCTAGTCTGGAGGATCAACAGCAGTAAAATGTCAAACTGCAGCTCGAGCACTTCGTACTTTGAGCTGGTGCAGGTTGGTGGCGGTCTTCCAGTCCTTGTCATCGCGGACTCTGGTCATGCGGGGGAAGCGGATGGAGATGCCGTCGGCCGTGTGCATCTCTGATTTGGAGAACTCTGCACCGGTGATCTCCCACACAGGAGCGTTCTGCAGCCGAGAGACGTTCATGGTGAGAGAAAGGTTCAACACTTCACACACAGTTACATGTTTTAATGGGGAACGGGTCTGATTATTAAGTAAAGAAGTTTGTGGATTTCATTTTCCTACAGAGGATCATTCAGAGGTTCTCAGGCTGTGCAGTCAAAGTGTTTTCATGCTCCAGTGAATCCACAGGTAGAAAACTGCTCTGCAGCGTGTCAACACGTCTGAGGAACTCAAGTTCACAGCTGCTTTTATCTCTTATATCACCTCATTTACACAGCAGCAGGCTGAGTGTTGATCAGAGTTTATGTTTTTATTATTCCAGCACTGCACTCAACACAAAAGGTACGCAGTGAATACTGTAAGTGGTTCTGTGCAGACGTATGCTGTATATAGAATATATAAATATAATGTGATTATTAGATTAATCTCCAGTGTCGTCTGGTCGGAGCAGCATGAAGTTCAGAGGGAGGCTCGAAGCTGTGACATCACAAACTCACACAGTTATTAAAGATGAATTACATCAGATCAAAAACTCTCAAAATCTAATGTAACTACTTTTAATACCTGATATTTATTTATTAGAAAGACTTTAGGAGCTACAGACGCTCTAATGAACACGACCACTCTGACAGTCACAGACGCTCTGCAGAGCCGATCTCACCTCAGGGTTGCGGATGATGAAATCTGGATAATAGTTCTTGATGATTTTGAACCAGCCTGGGATTTTGCTCGGGTCCTGCAACATACACACACACACACATACACACACACACACACACACACACAGATTAATTTGATGACGTCATCACGCGGGCGCCATGTTTCCGCTGCAGCCTGGGAGTGGGTCCCCTCTGACCTTGCTGATCTTGATCATGTCCAGCTCTTTCTGGAGCCGGGCCAACATGGCGTCATCGTAGCCTCCGGAGCACTTGGTGACCGTGCACCACTTCTTAGAATCCGGGTCGTAACAGCCCATCAGGAAGCTGGACATGATGCCCCCTGGTGGGTGGAAGAGCACACTCAGCATCAGGAGAGAAGTTCTGCCTGTGGAGACTCAGGAGATCGTCCACAGGTTCTGATCAACACCACGTCACTGTTTAACGCCTCTGTAATCCACTCGTTCAGGTCCGATCAGGCCCGTTCTGGTCTCCATCAGCTGTGCTTTTTACTGTTCCGCCTCTGTTTTGTCATTTGCTCCGTTTCTGTTCGGTTCTGCTCATTAACCAGCCTCAACACCTCATCATCAACACACGCCTTCCTCTCCTCATGGTTCTGTTCTGTCTGCCACGCTGCACTCTGTATTGTCCGTCTGTTAACAGTTGTGTTATTAAGTCATTTCATGAAGACTCAGTTAAACAAAAATCTGCCCAAACTGTTTATTCAACTCAGTCAGACGCTGTTGAGGCTTAAAAACTTCAGTGACATTATTATTGTTACCATCATCTCCAAACTGAATGTGTAAATATTGAAGATGATGTTATGTTTCAGAGCTCTTGGATCAGAACCCGGTTCTATTGGTTAATAAAGCGTCTTTTCATAAAACGACCAAAACACATAAAGTGTCCGTTTTGCTGAAATCAGTGAAACATTCTGAGTTTCCTGACATCATCCTGCTCGTCTGACAGACAGAACTGCTGAGCAGAACCGCTGAGCAGCTGCTGCCTACAGGACAGAACACACGTTATAACATATACAGAACATACTGCAGATCATGTTTGTGTTCACAGACCGTTGGAGCCTTTTCCATAGAACGCCCCCAGCACCACCAGGTCAGCTGTGTCGGCCATCGCGCCCTCGTTCAGGTAGTCCTTCTTCACCTTCAGCCAGTGACGCTTCCCCGGCTCATAGCTGCCCTGAAACACACACACACACACGCACACACACACACACACACACACAAACACACACACACAC
>CAEMYA010000695.1:224458-235479 GCA_903131615.1 Diplodus sargus | reverse complement strand
CACACACACACACACACACACACACACACACACACACACACACAGCATCAACATCATGTTCACACACACAGTTTGTTTTTCCATTGGAGATAAAAAGCGGCTTACCTTTATGTCTTTCAGCACCAAACCTTCTAGTCCCTCTCTGATGACCCGAGTGATCATATCAGCCAGATCTCCTGCCCTCTGTCTCACACACACACACACACACACACACACACACACACAGGTTATAACCAGCTGTAAACACATGAACACATCAGGCAGGCAGCTGACTTCAGAGTTGTGCTCACAGTGACATGCTTCATCTCTGAGAACAGGATCCTGTTAGGCACTTCCACCATGTTGTCGTGGAGGAACTTCCTGCGTTCATGCAGAGGCCTGCGGGACAGAACGGCATGATGGTAAAATATTAGCCAGGTTCGGTTATTTAACGTCTGGAGCTGACGATCTTTGTTGTTCGCCGAAAACATGCTGTAAGAAATAGTTATGAACTGTAATGAAACACATCACCTCTCCATGAGGCTCACGCCGTTGAAGTAGATACAGTCGAAGACAAAGAGACACACTTTGGCATCTTGGAAGGCGGCTTTCTGTGGAGACAGTGTGACGACAGCCGGGTCAGAACAGAGACACTTCATACATCAAAGCTTCAGGCTGTCTGTGCTGTCCTCACCTTGTGGACACCCAGAGTCCCAAAGGGCAGAGGTTTGCTGGTGTTGGTGTCAATGAGGAGGACTTCAGCGTCCAGAATCATGCTGTGTCCTCCAGGGAACGCCTGAGGGATGAACTCTTTGAAGTGAGCCACCTGAAACAGACAGCGTCACACAGTGAGACAGCGTCAGAACAGGCTGTCAAACATTCTCCACCTGACGTTCATCATACAGCCTTTATGTCTTTCTACTGTCCACCTTCATCTGAACCGTTCTGCAGGTTTCTCATCCATCACAGCAGAGACATTAGGAGCTTGGACCTCTGTAATTAGACTCCACTCTCAGCCCGCTGAATGCTAACCTCCCCATTAACATAAATGAGCTAATTACAGCGGCTGAGGGTCGTCACCATCATTAGGCTGATGGGCGGCACGTTCAGGGCAACATGTCTGGAAACACAAACCAGAACCGGTCCCAGGAGGCACAGATAACAACACTGGTGTCATCATCATTAACTTTATTTACACTGACTTTAATATCTCACTAATGATCAAAATCAAACAGCCTCATGTGAAAACCTCAATCCAGAGACCAGAAGAGCTTCAGTCTCAACCTCCGATCATCTGATGAGTGAAGTCAGTTAACAAGATCGTTTCTTTCTGGTTGGAATAAAAATGTTTCTGTGCATGTTGGCCTCACGTCGGGCAACATGAGGTGACAACAGTTCAAAACTGAACACACTGGTTAGTGTTCATGTTAATAGTTCAGATGAAACTCATCAGAATGATTTCCACCGAACTGAAGACACATTGTTCATGTGACGACAGCGAGTGACAGAAGAAGCTCACAAAGAGACTCGTATCATCGTCAAGTTGTGAGAGACGTATGTGGCTTTGTGTGTCTGTTGGTCTGCACTGAAGCTGTGAGGAGCTGAACTTCTCTGTACATGTGAACAGAACACAGCAGCAGCCTCTGGTGGCTCCGAGCTGATGAACATGACGTGGATTCTCCATCCTGCATGTTTAAAGCTCTCGACCTCACAGTGAGAGAGGAAGTTCACTGTGGGAATGTTTAAATTCACACTGACAAAATGTCTTTTAGTTCTTGATCCTGTGTGTGTGTGTGTGTGTGTGTGTGTGTGTGTGTGTGTGTGTGTGTGTGTGCGTGTGTGTGTGTGGACTCACCTTGTGTGGCAGCACTGGCTTCAGGCTGCGGCTGAAGTAGCTGAAGGTGTCTCCGTTCTTGTGGACCTGCACTCGCTCTCCGTCATACTTGATTTCAGAGTACATCCCGTTGGGACACTTCTTCATGGCGTACTCGATAGATTTACACGCCTCCGCCTGGAATGACAACAGAAACCATCATCCAGCGCCACATCAGCAGGGAGCCACGCCTCAGGTCTCATCACTGCTCATTTAGAGTCGCTCCGGTGGAAACAAATTCAACTTCCACGTATTCTTAAAATAATATTTCTGTTTTTATCATTTGCTTTGTGTATCAGTTCATTATCCCACCAGTAATAACACAGTGTGCTCACAGTGTGAACTGCTGATGAGAAACACCTGCAGTCAGACAGGTTGGAAACAAACACTCTGATGCATTATGGGTCACCAACCTGCATCTGAGTGTCACACTGTCGTCCTGGTGCAGCTGCGTCAAACACTGTAACCTGTCTGAACGACCGGCTTGTTTACAGCCGGTCTGATCATCCGCCTGCTGTTTCTTCATCTATCTGACTGTTGTACAGACGCTGCTGTGTTGCCAGATCACAGCAGTGATGTTGTTGAGTTATTATAGTGTCGGGTTCATCAGAACCAACAGAAATGGGTTTATACAACACACACTGTTCTCTGGTGGACCTGAAACCTCATTCATCCTCTCAGTGTCGTAGCAGCCAGATATCCAGAGACATTCAGAGAGACTCTGGGTCTTGTGCTGGTTCTGCATCGCTGGCTCATCAACCCCTGTTGGAAGCTTTTCAACAGACTGTCTCTGATTGGCTGTTCAGCTCAGCGAATCAGCACACGAGACGAGAACGAGTGTAAAGTGAAAGAGGCTGTCGCTGAACAAACAGAAGTCTCACAGACACATTTACAACCACACACGTTCGCCATTAAAGTGACCGTGAGAGATTCATCAGAACTGTCTGTGTATCTGCATCTTCTGGTTTCTCTTCTTCAATACTGAATACAGACTGCTGCCACCTGCTGGTGTGGACAGGTACTTCCTGTCACACAGGTACAGTGTCTGAGCTGGGTGGCTGTCGTCTTTGTGGTGCGTTCAAGTGCAGCTTTTTGGCAACAGGCAGCAGCGGTTTGGTGTTTCTGAACTCTGAGCGGCAGCAGGTTACCTTCTGCAAACTGATGTTAAAAGGGAACAAATTCAACCTGAACTAAAGAAAGTGTGACGCAGCTGCACTTCATTTTACTTTCATACTGTCAAATTAAAAGTCTGCTGTGTAACGTGTAATTTAATGGTCTGCAGGTTTCTTGGAAAACACATTTTGTATCATGCCGAGTTAATACTGTCATTTCTAAAGAGGGCGTCAGTCATGAGTTATCTGTGAGGTCCAGCTGCTTCTCGTTTGGTTTCTTGTGATGAAAAATCAGCTGGAGACACTTTGAGCATGGTGTTCTCTGCATGGTGTGAAGGTTTCCATAATGTGAGACCCCCGAAGATCTCATTAAGTCCTCTGGCAGACAGCGACGCGGCTCAATGCTGCTTTGTTTCTACTGACCGTCTGGACTTCTTCATCTATTAAAAGAGGTTTTCTGACAGAGAAGAAGATGTTTTATCTCAATCAGACAACAGTTTAAAGACCTTCTTGAAGTCTTTGAGTTACGTTATAAAGAAGTCAGATGGAGACAAAAACATCCCATTAAATCACTTCAGCGGGTCACAAGGTCACATCTTCTTTCTGACCTTTCTGCTTCTGGAAACCACAGTTATTAAACTGTCTTTTATTGAAAACCTGTGTCTGTTTTATTCACTTTCTTCTCTCAGATAACCCACTTAGCTCGGCCTGAAGCAGAAACTGATTACTGGATTATTGTTTGATTCATGATGGGTCATGAATCAGCAATTAAACAAGGTCGTCCCCTGAAGGACATCTGAATATTATTATACATGCACACGTGTCTCTAGTATTTCAGGAGGTCAGGAAGGTCTCACAGCTGCACATCTTAAAGTTAAATGACAGAGTTACGATCAGTGACTTCAACAAGGTCACTGTGAGTGTTTAAAACCTCTAATTCATTCACATTGTTTCTGTCATGTGACTTTCTAAAATCACTGCGGTTCAAACACATCAGCTCAGTTCAGAGTCACATCAAGACTGAATCAATCAGTGAATCGTGTTAGTTAGGTACACACCAACATGGGCTGGACGGGGGTCATGAGCGACGCCTCCACAGTGAGCAGCTTCCTCGGTCCTGATCCGTTCGACGCGTCCTGCTGATTCCTCAACACCCGCTCGATCACATCGCCCAGATTTCGGGAGGCCTTGAAGGCATCGTAGGCGTTTGGATCCACAGCGTCCAAACTGTGATGATGAACGAGGAGTTCAAGCTCGGTATGGAGAAATAAACTGTTGATGAACTTGTAGGAAGAAACTTACACATGTTTTGCTCCAGCGTTCATTTTCAGGTCGTGTTTAATTAGTCGAATGATGCATTTCAGGTCGTTACCGGTGCATCTGTGAAGAAAAGACAAGCAGATTATCACTGAGGTCAAACTGAGAAACAAACTGATCACAGCAGTTACGACCAGAAAGACACTAAAACAATAACACAAAAGGAGTGAATAAAAAATAGTTAAATAAAGACGCATCTTTATTCTAATTCTAAATATAAACATGCTTCTATTTCAATCTTGCCGTATTACGTGCACATTTCTTTACACCCTGAACCTGTGAGAAGGTTTGAAAATAATAATTAGATCATTTGTCAAAGTCAGAAACTAAAAGCAGGAATGTCGTCAGATTTTCACGTTTCTGACGGTCCTTGAACTAAACATTTACTGTGAGCGCTCCTGTCAGTAAACATCATGCGACTCAAACTTTGGCACAAACATTATTCTGTCGTTATTGTTTTTTTCATTCAACAAATTCCACAAAAACACCAAAACCAGTAAGATATTAGTCCGACTCAACACTTTGACTTTTCTGCCTTTTTCATACCGATCATGTGACCTTTGAAAAATGAGTCACTAGTAGTTAAACACATAGTTTGTTTCCTGTTTTTAACAACTGAATAACTTCATCTGTGCTGTGTTCCTGCCCAGCCAGCTAGTCTGACTTGATGAAGTACTGTCTCACTTTTTGGCGATATCTTCCAGCTCACTCTGCTGCTCGTCCTCCTTGGTCAGCTGGGCGAGGCGCATTAGGGAGGCGTCTACTTCCTGGATGGTCAGGAGGCTCTTGGTTGCCGCGGGAAATGATTTGCTTTCCTCGAAGAACATCCTCACCGTCTCAGACACGTCGCCCTGAACACAGACAAACAGTGAGAAGTGTAATATGTGACGACTCGTTTCTCCGTGATCGTTTTCGAAACAAGTCAGGAGAAGATGATTTAATCGGATATTTTCAACAAAAAATGTTTGCTGTGACATTAAACATTCGGCACTTGTTTGTGAACATGTGGATCACAGACCTGCTCCAGATCTCGCACCATGTCGTCCTGGTTGCATTTGAACGTGCGGCTGAAGAGTTTAACGATCTGCTTGTCGTTGAGGTTGTAGACACTCTTCACGACGCCCGGCAGGAGCAGCTTCACTGTCAGGTACAGATCTCCGTGGAACTTATCTGAGATGGAAGAACAGAAGATTTCAGACAGACGTCCAGCAGCAGAAATCTGCTGAAGCCCACAAACAAACCCACCGACCGACCTCCTGCTGAGCCCTTCCTGAGGAACTTCTCAATGATCTGTGTCTTGGTGTTGTAGCTGTTGTGTTCTGCCACTGTAGCACACAGCTTTCTGAACTCTCTGAAGAGGCAGTCTTTGTGCTGCGGGTCACACAGCTGGGCCGACAGCGCGCTGCCTTGGCTCACTTTAGCGGGGGAAGACGACGGTCCGGGGCTGGAGGTGGAGGTGGAGCTGCCGGCCTTCGCAGCTGACAGGACAGAGAAGAAAATACATTTCAGACTCTGTACTTTGTGTGCTGACATTTTCTCTGAAACATCTGAAAACTACATGTACACAATGACAACAGTTACCTCACAGTTTGGAACTGTGTCTCCAAAACACACATATCCACATTCAGCCATCTCAGGAGACTTCCTGTCCTAGTTGTGTCTCTCAGGCTGCATACTAATCAGTTCTCTGCTTATTCAAATTTAAAGATGTTTCTCTTTTACACTTGTGTTTTTCATTTTTAGCACAATGAGATTATTTCTGATGTCTTAAAATAATCTGGCCTCAACCTATTTGTTGCTGCAGTCCAGATGGAGTGTTGACAGTGTGTCTATCAATAGTTGCATTTTCATGGAGGAGGAAACAAAGTCTGTGTTTTTAACGCTGACAGCTGATGGCGCGTCACAGAATCAGTCCTGAATGTGTCAATGATTTGTAAGTGTGGGAATCTGAATGTGCAACATGGGAATCAACCGGTATGAACTGTGTTTACGTTCAGTGATTTTATGCTTCTGTGCTGCTGTTCTGTCACAACCTGATCTGAGATCTACATGTTGGTCTGTAGAACTGAATCTGCAGTTCTGATCAAAGATGTTCCTTCTGATGAGAGAATCCTCAGCTGTTGCTTCAACAACTGTTTTTAATATTAATATTAAATTAATATTTACTGTTTTGTGATTGGCTGAAGACACAATAAAAACAGAGATGTTGGACGATTCTGACTCTAATTTTTTTAAGTCCGACCCGCGAGCGGTATGTGTGTCAATGTGACCGGCACAGAATCACAGAAGTAACCTGACGCTGTCAGCTGGACACTGGTCAGAACCGCTCATGATGAAAACCAGGTGAGTCCCGTCTCCTGCCGATCCATCAGTGCATCTCTAGATAAGAAACCACAGGACCTGAGATGTCGGATCTCACCAGTGAAGCCTGAGAACTTGCGTGGAGCGCTAGTAGATGGGTCGGCAGGAGGACCCATCAGCTGACCGCTGGTGTTCATCTTGGCCTGCACCTTCTTCTTTGGACTGGCATTGACTTTGGCCATCAGGTCTACAAGAGAAGAAGAAGAACAGATTAAAAACAGAAAAGCTGTAAAAATGAAAGAACAGCTTCAACAAGAACAAACATGTTACACGTCACTCATTGACAAAAGACACAAGCAAAGATTTGATTGATTACTGAACTCTTCTATCAAATATTCTTGTGAACAGTGTAAAAGCTGGTTTTCGGTTTGTGTCCCTGTTGTACCTGACACGTGTTTATTAATGAGCTCCTTGTCTTCGTCCTGCAGCTCCTCCCAACCCTCCAGATCTGTGATGTCCTCGATCTTCTTGGTGGTGGCTCTGGCTCTCTCCAGCTTCTCAAAGATACACTTCACATGGTACCACTCCTTCATGTCTCCTGCTGACTCGCTGAAAGGGTTCGGCACGACCTTCCCTATCCGCACTATGCCCTTCTGGATTTTGTCCTTACATTTCTTACAGCCTGCAGTGCCTCGTTTGGCGTACTCCACCAGGAACCTCTGGTCTGCCATGTCTGGCTCTGTGGAGAAACACTGATGGAGCGACGGCTGAGCGCTCTGGACGAGTCTGTGCTTATCGAATACCAACGGGGAGTGATGGAGTTGAACAGCTGAAAAGGCTCGACACAGTTTCAGGAGCTGCTGACACCCGACAGGTGATCTGAGAGCTTGTAAACCTGCACAGCCAGTCTTATGAGCAAAACAGATGATCTGTCTCTGCATCCAGTTGGGACGGAGGGAAAGTTACAACCTGAAAACAAGAAAGAGACATAATGGTTAAAAAGACGATTCATTAAAGGTTACTGTGAAATATCAAACACTACTGGAAGCATCAGCTTGAGTGAAGGTAGTAAAACCAGCTTTTGATCCCGACTGTAACAGTCATGATGATTAACTGTGAGCCACATGTCAGAACTATTCACTGTAAAACTGTCTGTAGTTTAATGGGAGCACCGCCTCCCAATACACACAATAAAGGCTAAATGAGACTTTTCAGTGGTGATCATGGCGATTCAGAGGATGGTGATAATTATTCACTTACATTCTTAATTACAAACAACAGTATCGGCCAATAGTGGCATATCACAAATATATTGGTAACTGCTGCCTGATGTACGCCGATATCAAAACTGAACATGATGCAGAATCAGATTCATGGAGTTCTCAGTGAGGTTCACCGTTTCATTACAGTGATGTCATTTAGGTCAAAGGTTTATCGTCAAACTGTAAAATATCGTGTTTGAGCCACATTATGTTATCACTGCAAAATATGTAAACTGGCAAATATATCATTTATTTTAAGTCTTAAATGTATGTATCTGTTTCCACTGTTATTTTCTTTATTATCACAGGTGTGTATTTGTGTCGTATATGAACACTGGATGTGTAAATGTCACCTGGAATAATCAAAGTCTGTTTATCTGGGATTGTTTCTGCTCGCCAATAACGACATCAGGTCCATGACACTATTACATCAGTCGAGCTTTATTTCAAATCAAAACTTTTGATTAAATCCAGATAAACTTTCACTAGTTTCCTCATTACAGTGCTGCCAATATTCAATATGTTTCCCATTAAACAATGAGGATTATTAACCCATCTGATCACACAGAGCTGGACAAATTAAAAAAATACAACATTAACACGGACAGTGTTTTACACCAACAACACAAACAGTTCAAGGATGTTTTAGCTTCCTAATGTTTCGCTCACAGGCACAAGCTGTCGGTAAAAGTCTGCAGTTCAATATGACAGATTCTACTGACTTCAGACCGACAACATGATTTCTGTGAACCAAACTGTAACTGACCAGAACACCACAGGACTCTGCTAGCTGCCTCTGCTACGCTGCTAGTTACCGACTGTGTTTATTCCCACACACGTCTGTTAACTTATCAAACGGTAGAGAAACTTCTGTTTAACACACGGCTTGAGTTTAAAGCCTCCGTCCTCTGTCAGTACAGCCTTCTGTGTGGTTTCTACCATGAACGTTAGTTCCGTGAACAGAGACGTTTCAGTCTGCTGACACGACGGCAATTGTTTGGCTAACTAGCTAAATGATTAGCTTAGCCTAACTCCCTCTGTTCCGCATACAGATACAGACAGCTAGCCGGCTAGCGCCAGATTACACCCCAACCACTGCGCATGAGTGAACATGTCTCTGATATCTCTGTACAAAGTGAGCTGCCGTACCTTGTAGAAGTTTAGTCAAACATTACAGCTCGCTTTACACTTCTATTCTTCTCATTGTTGTTAGCCAACTGTTCACCGCCGTTAAGTCAAAACAACGGCACTGAACACTTCCGGTCTAGTTCTGCAAAATAAAAGCTTTACAATTGATCATTTTGAATCCCTTTGATTTAGAGAGTATAAGATAACGTGTGTAACCCTGACAGACTGATAACACACCGTTACCTCAGCTCACAGTCCACGGGAGGGTCGTCATTTAGACATTTAGATTTGCTTTAGCTTTATTTCGAAGAATACATAGCGCGTTTCCGGTAATTTCTGTGTAGCTTGTTGCTACTAGCCGAAGCTAAAAGCTAAAGCTAACGCAGGACTTTGTCCAGCATGGGCAGCTCCACAGAGAGGAGGCGGACCTTTAAACAGGGAGCCGGGAGGAGACAGCGCCCCCTGCTGGGCCGGAGGCACGCAGCGCGCACACACACACACACACACACACACACACACACACACACACACACACACACAATAAAGAAAAAGACAAACATGGAAAACAGGCCTGCAATAATAGAAGACATTCACTCTTTTCACGTGTCACAAATGTTGTTGTTTTTTGTAATATTCTGTCCTTTGGTTGCTGTGACAAACAAATTTCCCCGTTTGTTGGACAATAATGGAATTCTGATTTCTGATTCTGAATATCCTAAATAAAACTGATTGCACCTCTGTAGCTACCAAACACGTGTGCCGGTTTAAAACAATAATCATATACGAAAAGAAAATCGATCATCTTTATTTTGTGAGCAGTAAACAACAGAAAATAAAACTGCATTTTTATTTATCCATTTGCGACCCAGTTTGCTGGACAGATTCTCAGATCTGTGTTCTGGTCGGAACAAGATCCGTATGGAGATGGATTGGATATCAAATGGACTTTAATCATCACTCACTTATTCTGGATCAGAATTAGTCTTATTTTATCGTTGTTGTTTTTTAATTTTCATGTAGTATTTTTTTTTATACACGATTAAACAATCGATTATTATTATTATTGTTATAATTATTATTATTGTTATAATTATTATTATTATCATCATCATCATCATCATTATTATTGTTTGTTGAACGAACTGTACTGAACTGGATCCTTCCGTCTCTCGTGTGCATCACGATTCTCCTCTAGTTGTCTGAAATGGATCATCAGTCAGTACCGAACAGAACCATGAGTCTGCCGCTGACCCGTCCGCTGGCGGCCCGCCGGGCTTCATTTATGTCCTACTGTACTTTAATGCAGCAAAACCTTCAGAAACTGTAAACACGCTGAACTCTCGCTCGTCGTCTACGTAAATCACGTACGCGGGAACACAATCCATCATGGCGGACGTGTTTCTGGCGCACTTCGTACGGGAATCCGGAGAAGGCGGCGCTGCGACGCTCTCTACGCAGTGCGGGTGCGCGGAGGAGATGTCGGCGGGGAGGACCCGGAGACATTATTGACGTTGTTTCAGTGTGTACGCAGAGATATTTCTCTCCGGAGCTGCAGGCGACCACGGAGCGAAGAATGGGAAGGAGGATACGCGGAGTGTTTCCCGCTCAGAGCCTGGCTGTCTCCACCGAACACCGACTTTTAATGTTCAGCGGGATCTGCAGGAGGGACTAGCTTCGGGAAAGACAGCTAGCTAGCAGTGCAGGCTAGCTTCGCAGCTAAGTGCTGCTTATTGTGGCCCGTGACCAACCTCCCAGCTAGCGTCCGTCGCATGCCCAGGAAGAAAAGATGGTGAGAGCTGCTCCAGTGTTGTTTGCTGACATGTTACCGGTGTTTTGTTAGCTGTCATGTTACAGTCTGATCTTTAAGATGTCAGCGGTGTGTTGTCACAGCGCCAGGTAGCTAGCTTACCATGCTACAAGGTTGACAGCTCCTGTCACCTGGCTGCGGTCTGATGAGGAGACACACAGCGGTTGATGTGACACCTCACACACACTGAGGACACCTCACACACACTGAGGACACCTCACACTGAGGACACCACACACACC
>CAEMYA010000695.1:204662-217370 GCA_903131615.1 Diplodus sargus | reverse complement strand
GTCTGTCTGTCTGTCTGTCTGTCTGCCTGTCTGTCTGTCTGTCTGTCTGTCTGCCTGTCTGCCTGTCTGCCTGTCTGTCTGCCTGTCTGTCTGTCTGTCTGTCTGTCTGCCTGTCTGCCTGTCTGCCTGTCTGTCTGCCTGTCTGCCTGTCTGTCTGTCTGCCTGTCTGTCTGCCTGCCTGCCTGCCTGTCTGTCCTACCGCCGCCTCCTCACACTTGTCAGCAGGAGCTGACATGCTGTAACGACAGACTGAAGCTGTTTTGTTTCAGCGTAACTGAAACTATCGAGTGTAAAAATATTGATAATCGATTAATTTATACAAAGTTTTTCTCATTTGCTTCCTCCAGATGTTCTCACACTGCAGGTTCATCCTTTCTGTTCGATGGTTCGCGTTCTGTATGGAGCTGATACTCAATAAGAAATCAATAACCAGTGAACTCTTCAACAGGTCATGACTTCAGTCTCTGTTTCCGCCAACAGGCAGCCGCCACACTGCGTTCCTGAGACGTACACCAACGCCACCTCCTGGTACAAGGTGTTCACCACGGTCCGCGACTCGGACACCAAGTACAGTCAGGACTATAATCCCTTCTGGTGTTACAAAGGAGCCATCGGCAAAGTGTACCACGCACTCAACCCAAAGCTGACCGTCATCGTCCCAGATGTGAGTCACCAACACATCTGCATTATTCACAGTCGCCGGGCTCATCCAGCACGCTGGAGACTGTCGGCTTCAGTACGTGAAGGGAAAGACCGGAAAAGAAACACTTTGAACTTAAAAACCACAAAAATAAACATCAGTGAGTCCGTATGTCAAGTTAAATATCAGACTGGATCAAAGCACGAGTCAGCAGAACAGAACAGGAGATCATCGATCATCGATCCTTCTTCTTCACTCCTTCTTCTTCATCACTCCATCACTCCTTCTTCTTCATCACTCCTTCTTCATCATCACTACTTCTTCTTCATCACTCCTTCTTCTTCATCACTCCTTCTTCATCATCACTACTTCTTCTTCATCACTCCTTCTCTCTTTCTCACAGTCTTCCTTTTAATGAATGTAAATTATATTATAGAGTAAAGATTTTAGTGACGAGGTTCTGCAGAGCATCTTTTTGGAAGGTCACAACAGTTATAGAATAATATAAACTTCATCCCAGTGACATCACGGATATGATGTCAGATGATGCAACTAACAATAATCTGCGATGCATTTTCAAGATTAACTGTAAAGCTGCTTCAGATTGACCTCACACGTCTTCTTTTATCCAACCAACTGTCCAAAACCCAGAAACTCTTCATGTCCTGTCAGAGATGAGAAAGAGAAGCAGAGGATCCAAAGACTGTTTCCATCTGAACCACCAATCAATGATCAGAACAGGAACTCTTTCTCTCCATTGATTGTTCAGTTCTGATCATATTCATGTTGCATTTTATATTTTCATGAACACTCTCGCTTTTAGAAAGTTTATGTTTATAACAGCAACAAAGTACAAGAAAACATATTGATCATGCATCAGAACTGTTCAGGTTCTAATGATCCTCACTCAGCCCGCGATAACACCAGGTCAATGTGACCAAGTCCATTCAGCTTTAGTTCTGTACTGATGCTGGTAGATTGTTCCAGGATCACAATGATCCCATTGACTGACCTCCTCTGGTGCCTGAACGCTCCACTGAGCCTGAAAACAATCAGAACATATATTCTGTCCCTGAGCAGTAACCGGATCCGAGCCCACCTGAACACACACACACACACACACACACACACAGACACACACAGAACTCCACCAGCACCAGAATAACACTGGATGGATTCACGGTCCGTTACTGTGTTCAGGGAGCTGAAACATCTGGAAGTGTTTTAATTACAGCTGTGTTTTATTTGTTTCCTCTTTGGGCTCATGGTGTCGTTAACGTGAGTCTTCACATCTTCCACTGTAACAATCACTCTGATATCAGCTGCTGTTCAGTTCAGACAGCAGATTTCTCTTCAAACAACATGAAGTTGTTGAAAAGACTCTCAGTCATCACCTGAGCCTTACAGCTGAACACCTGTAGACGTGCAGCCTGTGATGTGGACGGTCAGGACACTGTTAATGAGCACTGAGCTGCAGGAAGGCCGAGGCTGATCCACAGAGGAGGAACATGTGAGGGACACCTGACCAGCAGCAGGACACTGTCAGTGTTTCCCACACATGCTGCGCCAGGGAATCAACACCGACCGCCACACATTGCATTTTTTTTAAACGCTACTTAAAAGCGCAGCGTATCCGTTCAGCTGCATTACCTCTCCCTCCGACACACCGAGCGTGTCTCCATGACAACGACATCATCTGTTTAACTAATGGTGTGGAGCTTGATATTTAGTGCACACGGCTGGTGACAGTCAGAAGTTCACGAAGGTTTGGTTCCCCTGTGCTCTCCTGCTGTGGTACTGAACTGTGTGTTGCTCTTTATTTCTCTGTTTGTCACCAGGACGACCGTTCCCTCATCAACCTGCACCTGATGCACACGAGCTACTTCCTGTTCGTCATGGTCATCACTATGTTCTGCTATGCAGTCATCAAGGGACGGCCCGGCAAAGTCCGACAGAGCAACCCAGACTTCTGTCCTGAGAAGGTACGGCACACACCTGAGCTGTGATGATGGTCAGTGATTCTCTGCTGACATGTGGACATGTAGGAATGAATCACGTGTAAATGTTGTAACATAATTATGTGTTGATCATCGGTTGTATGAAGCGTAAATACTAAGCTACCTTCATGTATCTCCTCCATCTCAGCAGCCAGCTCACAGCTGACCACAGAACAGTTTAAAGAGGTCAGACAGCTGTGGCTCGTGTCTGAGTCCGGCCCACAGACGGGGGGACAGGACAGACATTAGCAGGTGTTTGAAGCTCTCGCTGCTCGTCTTAGTTCTGAACCTTTGAGCAGAGTTTAAAACATCTGACCTTTAATCAGAAGAGTAAAAACCCCTCACTGATGTGAGAACAACACCCCACCTCACTGTCACCTCGGGGACGAGTCCGGAACACACTTCAACCAGAATCAGAACCACAATCAATCAGAAATACTCAAAACAATCAGTTAACCTGTGAGTCAGAATCCATCTGATACGACGACCAATCACAGGAATCAATATTGAAATGAATTAGATGATTCTTCTGTCTGATGATGACATCATCACATCACAGCATCAAGACTTTAATGTACATGAATGTCTGCAGATGTAAGAACCAAGAATCTTCTGACTCTGATCTATTGATCAGGGCGTGAAATGATTAAACCAAGTTATTTCTTCTTCTTTAGATTTAACTTGACGCTGTAGCTTCACTCATGAAAACAGTGTTTGTGATGTAAAGGCTCCACATGCCGCTCAGACTCAAACCAGCAGCCAGCTGCCTCCATCCGTCCACTCCGCTGCCTCTCGTCTGACTCGTTTGGCAGGAAAGTTGCAGTGAACACACACTGCGACGTGCTGCCGGCTCCGCAGCAGCGTGTACATTCTGCACTGCGTGGGATGCAATAAGTCTCCTTACCAGCAGGTGGCGATCGTCTCGTGCCAGTACTCCAAAACATGAAAATAGGAAGTGACAGAACGGAGTGCAAAGAAAAACAAAGTGCACACAGTATTCCGCCCTCCCACACACCGCGCTGATATCACTAGCACACCGCCAATCAGAACGGTCATACAGCTGGCACACAACCAATCAGAGAATCCAACGGCTCAGACGGCCGACAGCCAACAGCCCTCCTCAGACTTCACATGTTGAGTCGGAGCAGACAACGTCCACGCGGTTCCAAAAGCTTCCTGCGCAGCTGAACACACCCAACAGATTTGTTCCCGACCTCGTCCGAGTCTCTCCAAACGCTTCAGACGGCCGACGGTTGGCTCGCTGCGTTTCAGGCTTAAAGATTGTTTCCAAGTTTAAACGTGCTGTAAATAAAATGTAGACTTCTGAATGTCTTTAACTCATGACATCATTTATACACTCAGACAAGTTTCTGGTCACTGAATGCTTCAGAGTCGTGATGCACGTTTAATATCAGGCCCAATAATTATTTATATTAGCGTTATTCCAATAATACAGTTACAGCTGTAGGAACATCAATGTGAGGGAGAGATGGATGAAGATAAAGACTTTCTCAATATAACTGTGTTGAGGAGGAAGAAGAATGAATTGTTGGTGTAGATGTTCTTCTCTACAGTTTCAGAGGAAACAACTTGCTGTTCTTTGTGTTTGTTGGAGTAGTGATGTCAGATGCTTCTGCCCTCAGGTGTGCTGAAACTACAGGTCAGCATCTTCTTTATGAAATACAACAATGTGAAATGATGAGTTATCTGGTGTGTTGTGCAGCAGCAGCAGAGCTCAGCTCTCTGCAGCTCAGTGCATCAAAACTGTGGAGCAGTTCTTCTTCTCTGTGTACTGAACAGGTGTTTGTTGTTGTGGCTCCCTCTGATGGTAGACTGAGGAGTGATCTGTTACCAGGTGTTGTGCTGACCTGCTGCCTCACTTCCTGTGTGACAGGTGGCGTTATCGGAGGGTTAACCAGCCGTGGGAGAGCTGCGTGAGGCCTGACCTGTGACAGGACGAAGAGACAGAAGAAATAAAATAAACCAGTTGCCTAGTGAACCGTGGAAACACAATAAGGGACACAAAAGCTCTGTGAATGCATTACTCTGCAATGTTGGGTTTCTCCAACCAAAGATATACAAGTGCCTGTATCTGTCCTGTAAATATTTGTAGGAACTCTGAGATTCTGTGCAAAGCCTCTCCCTCTCTCTCTCTCTCTCTCTCTCTCTCTCTCTCTCTCTTCATGGTATTGTTTTGTTATTATTTTGCCTGAGTCCCTGTGTGCCATGTCAGAACATGCAGTGCAGAAACAAAGCAGAAGGCCACATCGTCCAGCCTCGTTAACGCCGACGCGGCTGAGACGCAGCCTGAGTGCAGACGGATCCACAGCCGCTGTAATCAGAGTACTTTTATCTGCCAACTAAATTACTCAGTCAGCCCGAGTACTCAGCTGGAGATAATTCTAATAATTCAGCCTTCAGCTTCAACAGTAAACAATGAATTTAGCACTTTTCTCTGCAGTGACTTTGGACGTTACATAAAGTACTAATTAGTTTACTTAATTAAGCTGTTAATCATATCTGGTTGTGTCTGCACTGTGCTCATTAATACATAAAGACAATACAGCGTCGACACTGAAGTTAATGACTTCATCGTGCTGTGGTCTTATCAGCAGTCCGTTTTAATGAGCCGCAGTCCGTTTGTCTGTTAGATGAAATCGGTTTCTGCCTTTTGTTTTCCTTTTCTGAGCTTCTTCGCGCTGCAGCGGCTCCTCGTCTTTTGTTGCTCCTGGTTGAAGCAGAACATTTTCTTGCCTTACCTTCGGTGGACTCGCTCGCTGGGACACAGACGTGGAGACGGTTTCCTTCTTCTTCCACAGACATCCTTCTCTGTCCTCCAGCCTGAGGAGGCCGTGCTCTGTGGTCGCTCCTGTTGGTGTCACTTATTACATTTCAGGATGTTTTCATCTGAAACAATCATCATCAGCTGTTTCCTCGTTAGTGCACCTTTAGATTTGTTGCACATTTTGTCTGTGAGGATTTTCTCTTTTGTCCGACGTCTACAGAGCTTCTAAAGTTAGTTTCAGTCGGGCGCCTTCTGAAGATAAATATAATTATATATGTATTATATAATTATATTTATATATTTATGATTAAATCATTTAATTTTTCTATTGTTTTGTAGTTCAACAGAATGTGCAGACTCAGCGTGAGAGTGAACTGTTGTGATATTAACGGCAGCTTCAGACTGTCTCAGAAGTTTATTTATGTCCGTGTGAGTTATTGAGACGCTGAAGCTCAAACTGAAGCTTTAAGGATGAAATTCTTTCTCTTCTACTGATGATTTATGTTCTGGGCTGCCTGACAATCATTCGTTCTAAATGTTCTGCAAAGACACAGTTTACTGTGGCAGGAGAGGCTGCAGGCGTCTCAGAACTCCACCTTTAAACTCTGAACCGACTCCAGTAAACTTTTTCTGACTTCTCTGAAGTTGAAATTGTGAATCAGAATTTTCAGGAGAAAATATTCAATCTCAGACTTTAAAGTGGGACTTCTGAAGAGAAGAAGAAGAAAATCCTGAGGAGAAGAAATCTGTGTGTCGTCTGAGACACGAGTCAGAACTCGTCCTCGTCCGTCGAGTCGCTCAGGATGTCGTCAGATCTGAGCTGCTTAAATTTAAACTAGAGAATAAAAACAGTCTGAATCTGCCTTTAATATCAATACTTTTCAGTATAGCTGACACATTGTTTGACCTCTGTTCAGATTCTGTTCCATAATTAATTGATGTACCTGTTGAATGTACTTTTTTTATATAAGCAGCAGAAATAATCTAAGATGCAACAATTCCTCCTGATTTTAAACGATGACGTAGTTTCAGACTTTTTCAGTTTTAAAGGCTTTACTTGAATCGTGTTTCTGTTCGAGTGCTGTTCACATATTTTTATTATTATTATTATTATTATTATGATTATTATTATGAGGTTTATCCTTTATTATTATTGTATCAAACACTTTGTACATTTGTTTGATTTCTGTGAGTTTGTTGGCGAACGAGTGTTTCTGACGCGAGGACAAGTCTTCCGGATTCTGATGTGTCTCATATCTGAACATGTTCACCTTCATCACCTTCATCACCTTCATCTCTCCTGTGCTTCTTCTGGAGGATTCGGCAGCTCTCATTGGACAGTTGGAAGTGTTTGGCAGGTGTGTGTGTGTGTGTGTGTGAGTGAAGCTGCCATGTTGATGCCAAACCACCTGCTTCCTGTCAGTGAGCTGTATTTACCTGCTTCTGTCCCTCACTTTGGTTTTATTACAGAATGCCTTAACACGTCCAGTTTAGTTTCCTGATCCACATATCTCATGTTGTAAACAGACAGTGAACAGTGACGATGCTTGTTCAGCGCACATGTAGAGGAACACTTGTTCTCCGCTGTATCGCTGCTGATGGGAGTGAAACAGGAGCGTAACTTGTGGTCTGCATCGTGAAGCGAACTCATGTCCACTGTGAGGCTGCCACGTCACCCTCCATCCTCTCCGTCATGTTAGTAGCGCTTACAGGCGAGTATAAAGCCAACTGTGTGCCTTCTGCACTATCGAGCTGCATCCTCCTCCTCCCTGTACATACAGTAGATAGGACCGTAGGTTTAATGTGGCTGCAACGTCATCCTCCAGTGGAACTGCTGTAAATGAACTCAAGTTTAAATAAACTGTCTCTAAAGTTCAACTCTCCTGTGTCCCGGGCCTCCTTCTGTCTGTCTGATCCTGCAGGGAGATTCACGACGCTGCTGTGAGTGAGAAACCACTGAGATGTAAAGGAACAGTTCAGACAAAAATTTAAGAATTCAATCATCATCTCTTCCATCGTGGTGAAAGTCTGATTGTTACGACCCCAGAGGTCATAAATGTTTCTATTTGTTTTAATATCCCTCTTTTACCGGAGTGAGATTGTTCGCTGCCAGGAGTTTCCTGGCGGGGCTCTGCTGTCCCAGACTACCTGCATGTTGTGAACAAGAGGTGTGTTTCTGAATAAAACTATGTAAAGACGCTTGACTGCTGCCTGGTGGTGTTTGGAGGATGGAAGAGGGGAGTCTCACTCTCAGGTTGCAGCAGGATTTCCCCGAGACCTGGTCCCAACACTGACGATGAAATCAAGTCTCAGCTGCTTCAGGTGTTCAGCAGAATGCTGCAACTCTGACTGTGAAGCCCCAGAACTGTTGGACCAGGTGCTAATTGGACCTACAGCAGCAGGACGGTGTGTTGACTTACATTCAGAATAAAGTAACGATGATCCATCGACCAATAACCTCCTTAACATTAAATATTTAACGTTAATAATGTTTTAATTTGCAGCAGTTTTCTTATTGTTCCAGTGAACATCATGAGTGGACTCACAGAATGAGCTGTTGGGCTCAGTTCACTGTGAGTTCTGATCCCAGATTCCTCTCTGAGAGTTGGACTCTGACATTTGTACAGTGTGACGACAGAACCTTCAGCTGGTGGTTCTGTTCCTCTCACATTAAAACTATGAGTTTGATCCAAAGGGCAGAAGGCAGCCGGACAGAATCACCAATCATCCTCCATCACTGCAGACCTTCGTGAGCAAAGTTCACAATCTCCCTCCAGATCCAGAACCACCAGGCAGACCGTCTGCCCCGGGACCGGACCTGAACGCACAGGGTGAAGGGTTGGGTTGAGACAAGCCCCATGAAGAGCTCCCAGCTTTGAAGCCAACTTTCCAACTGTGTCATTACATCATCACATGACGCCCTGCAACCCAGAAAGACTTTTTCATAAGCTACACTGTGAAGCACGCGTCAGTCAGACAGTGACGGTTTCAGCCCTTCTGTCCGAAAACAATCAGAAAGTCTACAAGAGCCGCACGATGACATTATTTCATACCTATTCAAGTTAGCCGGGCGCTAAACAGGCAGTTAGCTGGATGCTAAACAGGCAGTTAGCCCGGCGCTAAACAGGCAGTTAGCCGGGCGCTAAACAGGAAGTTAGCTGGATGCTAAACAGGAAGTTAGCCGGGCGCTAAACAGGAAGTTAACTGGATGCTAAACAGGAAGTTTGCCTCACAACACTGAAGATGTGATTATTTTAACCCTAACCCTAACCCAGGTTTTATGTGACATCATTGGGTCGAGGTCACGCCCACAAGAGACTTTTCTGTAGGTGTGATACAGGTGACTGATCATGCTGACGTCCTTACAGATTCACACAGAGACAACGAGTCTGTGAGCAGCTGACAGGATATTTGTACATGTCACCTGTTGGTTTGTAACGCTGCAGCTGATTGGTCGTCTCACAGACGTGTCAGCAGACACACAGATGAACGTGTCAGTACAGCAGGCTGGTCTGAGACCTGCTGCTGTGATGTGGTGTGATGCTCTGTATAGAACCAGCACTGGGCCACCACACCTGAGCCCAAACGTTCATGTTACAGACCCTCTGAGAGAAAGTCTCGCAGAGAGGGCGTCACGTATTTAAAAGGACGCTCAGACATCAAATGAAGGAATAAACCTAATTTTTAATTAGAAATCAAAAGAGCAAAAACTACTAACAAAAGACAGGGTGGAGATCACCGGCCAGGCAGCTGTTCCCTCTGAACCACAGAGAGGTTCAGTTTTAAGACCAGCAGCAGCAGGTGGAGGTGACGGCTGACTGTGATGATGTCACAGACAGACAGGTGAGATGTCCGGCCTCTTGTGAGGACACGAGCACTGAGTACTGATCTGAAGTCTGTGTTGTGACCAGCAGGGGACAGCAGACAGGCAGGCAGACAGACAGACAGGCAGACAGGCAGGCAGATAGACAGACAGACAGACAGACAGACAGGCAGACAGACAGACAGACAGACAGACAGACAGGCAGACAGGCAGACAGACAGACAGGCAGACAGACAGACAGACAGGCAGCAGGCAGACAGACAGACAGGCAGACAGACAGACAGACAGACAGGCAGCAGGCAGACAGACAGACAGACAGACAGACAGACAGGCAGCAGGCAGACAGACAGACAGACAGACAGACAGGCAGACAGACAGACAGACAGACAGACTCCTCTCTGACGTTCAGCTCTGATTAGCAGCTCTCTGGATGTTTGGAGGCCAGAAACTCTTTGGTTCACTAAAGTGTTCAACGTAACGTCGGCTCAGGCGGCTCAGCGAGTGCCTGGGTTCTTCAGTGGGTTCTTCAGTGGGTTCTCTTCAGTGGGTTCTTCAGTGGGTTCTTCAGTGGGTTCTCTTCAGTGGGTTCTTCAGTGGGTTCTTCAGTGGGTTCTTCAGTGGGCTCTTCAGTGGGTTCTTCAGTGGGCTCTTCAGTGGGTTCTTCAGTGGGCTCTTCAGTGGGTTCTTTTCAGCATGAGAGCTGAACGCTGACTCATCAGGACTCAGTCTGTCTCGTCTCTCACAAAGAAACTCACCACGGAACTTTCACACTTCGTCCTTCAACGGAGACAAAAAAATGTGTCACAAAATGTTTCTGACGCACATTTTCTCTGTGAGCGAGCAGGTAAATGTTCCTCAGCCCACCTGTGACTGTGAACTCCAATCAGAGTGTGTGTGTGTGTGAGTGTGTGTGTGTGTGTGATTATGAAGTATATCTGAAAGGTCAGGCGTTCCCTCGACTCCCTCAGTTATCATGGTTCCTGACCCGGCTCATGTTGGTTCAGAGACATTCATCAGTCTGCTGCAGACAGCTGAACTCTACAGAACCACAGAACCACAGAACCAGAGAACCAGAGACCGCTTCAGCTCCTCAGTCCAGTTCAGAGCTGCTGGTTAGAGTCACACAGGATCTGTCCAACATGAGTGTTTGTGTAATGATCAGGACGCAGCAGCAGCAGTTAGCAACAGAGCAGCAACAGTTAGCAGCAGCAGTTAGCAGCAGTTAGCAACAGAGCAGCAACAGTTAGCTGCAGCAGTTAGCAGTAGCAGTTAGCAACAGAGCAGCAGCAGTTAGCAACGGAGCAGCAACAGTTAGCTGCAGCAGTTAGCAGTAGCAATAGCAGTTAGCAACAGAGCAGCAGCAGTTAGCAACAGAGCAGCAACAGTTAGCAGCAGCAGTTGGCAACAGAGCAGCAACAGTTAGCTGCAGCAGTTAACAGTCGCAGTAGCAGTTAGCAACAGAGCAGCAGCAGTTAGCAACAGAGCAGCAACAGTTAGCAGTTAGCAACAGAGCAGCAACAGTTAGCAGCAGCAGCAGTTAGCAGCAGTTAGCAACAGAGCTTCAACAGTTAGCAGCAGCAGTTAGCAGCAGCAGCAGTCAGCAGCAGCAGTTAGCAGCAGTTAGCAATAGAGCAGCAACAGTTTGCAGCAGCAGTTATCTGGTGATGCGCTGCCCCCAGTGTGTCTGTTTGGAGTATTAATTCCAACATACTGAGCCTTTAATCTGCAGCAGCTGACAGACTGATTCTGCCTCCATCTCTTCTCTCTTCATTACTGAACTTCTGCCAAATCCATAAAAAGGTTGTTTACTGTGACATCTTGGTCACACTGTGTGTTTTGTTAATTCAATGAAGCTTCAGCAAACACAGCCGTCTCTGGATTCTCATTAATTAGAGACAGTCGTCAGTAAACTGTGAAGAGTTCAGATGTGTTGGAAACATTAACGTCGTGCTGTGAATATAAATGAAACACAACCTGTTTGGTCGCTGCAGTAAAATGAACAAACACAACGACACACCTCATTATCTGAGGCGGAGGTTGGTTCAGTGAGGTGATGACATGTCATCAGTATCCAGAATGAAGCTGTTCTGTGCTTCATTACCCTCAGACACAAACCTCCCGTCCACTGCAGACCGAACTCATCTGCCTCATGTCCACCTGAGAACAGTCAGAACTTCACCTGGACACACGCAGCGAATCAACAGTCTCAATACAGGCAGGAGACTGTGATGTCATCACATGAAGATATAAAGACAACAACAACCTTCTCCAGATCAGCCACCGACAGACGCGACTTGATTTTTAAACATTGTGTATCTGATTTAACAACGTTGCAGCAGCTGTGAGTGAGTGAGTGAGAAGAGGAGGTCTGGTCATCTGACTGGGAGGTGAAGCGTCGTGTCATCGGCGAAGGAGGTGACTGTTGTGTTTGCGTATGATGTCGGCAGGCGGAGCTTGTAGATGGAGAACAGGGTGGAGCCTAAAATTGAGCCTTGGGGGATCCCGTAGTGGCCCATAACAGGGTTGACTGAGACGTGTCTGTCTGAACCACAGACTGCAGACTGGACACACCTGCAGACGGCTGTCAGGTGCTTTAAGACAGTTTCAGAGGACCAGGACTGAACAGCAGCTGCATCACTGGCAGAGAGAGTCTGAGCGCTGCACCTCAGAGAGGACGCTGCGCTGAGAGGAGCTGATCCACAGAGGAGGTCTGAGCCTGAACCACCAGCAGCTGTGAGAACTGAACCACCGCTCTCTTGAATCTGTCCTCTACAGCTGCTGAATGAGTTCAAACGATTTCAAAAGAAATAATGTACAAAAAACAAACAATGCACCTTTATAATGTCAGAGGGAGGCTGTCAGTCTGGTGTTCATACAGATCCTCTCTGTTGGAACCGTGTTACACTGTAAACAGGAGAAACACGAGACTTTTCAGCTGATCAACAGACACGACTGATGAAACAGCTGATTATCCTGCTGACACAGCGACCAAAGGTCCAGAACCAGGCCGCTGAACGGCCCCCGGGCCTCCGGTTCAGTGGACCTGACACAACCTACATGTGCCAGGTGACACACCGATCCATCCCATTAACTGCTGTGGAGACCGGGTCCACAGCCAGGTGACCATCGTCGCCATGGTAACAAAATAAAGGTAAAGTAAACGCTCTGCTGGTCAGGTTCAGACACGATGATGTCACAGCTCATTAGAAACATAAAGAGTCGTTAAGTTCAACAGCAGATCTGAGAGCAGCAGCTGTACAGTCAGGAGACGAACCAACAGAGAGTGTGTGTGTGTGCGTGTGTGCGTGTGTGTGTGTGTGTGTGTGTTACCTGTTGACTCACCTCGCTTCTTTCTTCCAGATAATTGCCTCTGACTGTCTCGGCTACTTTAAATACCCCGGAGTCCAACACTGATCCATTATTCACCAACAGTCATGGTTTACTATCTCTACAGTGTACACAC
>CAEMYA010000695.1:167563-181072 GCA_903131615.1 Diplodus sargus | reverse complement strand
TTTTTTTTTTTTTGTGATTTTAGGTCCATTGTATTGATACAGTGTGTCAAAATGAAAAAATAACTACAGTCACACAATGTGAAAAGACCTGAAAATGCTGAAAATGATGACACCAAACAAGGCAAGATAAATAGTTTTAAAGGTTATAAAATTATTAAATTAAAAAGGTTAAATTAAAAAATAGTCAAAAACAGCCAAGTATATCCTGGAATATCGAATTTCATAACAAACCTAAATGTCCCTGACGTTCCACCTTCAAACAGTCTCATCTGGCCGTCCATGAAAAAAATACTGAACCTCCCACTTTTCTGCAGGAACACGTATTTCCTACTGGCTCTGCAGTAGTAAACACAGGATGTGACGAACACCGTGTCATTTACAGAAACATCTGATTGTGACTGCAGGGCTCAGAGGTTCTGTCTGGTTCAGTTCTGTTATGATCTTCTCCTGAACCGAAGCAAACTGCAGCTGGACATTTAAACCACCAGCTGTCATGTTCTCTCAGGTGTCACATGACTCTTCTCACCTGTGGCCCGACACACTCAGTACATCAGAATCTTCTGAAGCTGTAGAACCAGAATCAAAGCTCCTTCAGCTCACAGTGGTGGAGTGACCCTCCATGATGCCGGTGAGTCCTCCTCCTCTTCCTGTGTGTGTGTGTGTGTGTGTGAATCATTACTCACTAACACACACACACATGTTTTGTTGTATCCGCCCTGTAATAATCAATCAATCAATCAATTAAAGGTATCAGAGTTCTTGTCAGCGTCACTCAGGCTCGTCTTTCACTGTGTGGTTCTGTGGGCTCATGTTGACAGCTGTGACAGAACAGAACAGTTCTTATTGATCCAGTTCAGATATTTGAACATTGGCTCATTGAAATGTGTGCTGTGACCTCACATCTGTAGCGAGGTGATCAATGATCCTTCTGCTATCAGTCAGCAGGATCAATGCCGTCCCGTGGCTCTGGAGGCTCCGCCCCCACAGAGAGACAGACGGGACGGCAGCGAGACATCCTGTCTGTCTCTCTCTTGAGGCTCCGCCCCCACAGAGAGACAGACGGGACGGCAGCGAGACATCCTGTCTGTCTCTCTGTCTCAGAGGGAGAACGATCCTCCTGACTCGTCTGTCTGAAGATGAATTGGCTCATTAAGTGGAGCTGAGCAGCTGAACGCTGTAATGAGTCGCTGCACATTAGTTCCTCCTGCTCGTTCTTCACGGGCAGAACCACTTCTTACATTTAGCTAACGGGTCATTTCCAATTAATCCTGAGCTTCACTGTAATTGGCTGTCAGAAAGAGAAAATACATTATTTATGTGCTTTTCTAGCTCAGGTCCTCTCACAGCCTCTGAGGCTGCGTCCTGCCAACACAAAGGCCTCCAGTGAGCTGAGACAGCGTCAGTAATCATGAGTCACGTCCCGTCTTCACCCACCTGTGGTCCTCACCCACCTGTGGTCTTCACCACCTGTGGTCCTCACCCACCTGTGGTCTTCAACCACCGGTGGTCTCCACCACCTGTGATCCTCATCCACCTGTGATCCTCACCCACCTGTGGTCTCACCCACCTGTGGTCCTCACCCACCTGTGGTNNNCTGTGGTCTTCAACCACCTGTGGTCCTCACCCACCTGTGGTCTTCACCACCTGTGGTCCTCACCCACCTGTGGTCTTCAACCACCGGTGGTCTCCACCACCTGTGATCCTCATCCACCTGTGGTCCTCACCCACCTGTGGTCTTCAACCACCTATGGTCCTCACCCACCTGTGGTCTTCAACCACCTGTGGTCCTCACCCACCTGTGGTCCTCACCCACCTGTGGTCCTCGCCCACCTGTGGTCCTCATCCACCTGTGGTCTTCACCACCTGTGGTCCTCACCCACCTGTGGTCCTCACCCGCCTGTGGTCCTCACCCACCTGTGGTCTGCATGCTGCCGACACCAGCTGCCGGTTCTGTTGAGCCAGCAGCACAGCTGCTTTGTGTCCTTCAACCAAACTAAACTGGACGTTCAGTGATGAACACACACCTTCATCTGCACACCTGCTGTAGTATTTACGTGCAGCAACGTCTGCTGGTGTCACAGTCGCACAGTGAGTGTTTGTAGAGACGTCCGGAGTGTTTGTCAGGTGTTCCTAAGCGAGAGGTCGGAGCTTAGACTTTTAGATTTCATTGATAAGACGTCAGGTCATCGGGTCATTGGGTTACTGTTGAGGTTGTGTGCAGCAACCAGAGCCGGTTATTTTGGACCAGATGTTGGACATCTGCCAGTGTTTGTGGCAAATCAGGATCATCGGTGACGAGACATCCGGACATTTCCAGACGTGTTTGTCGCGATAAAAAAATATGAATAAATAAACAGTCCTTTTCCAAATCCTGACCCGCCAAACCACAACATTCAAGATCCATCTATGTGTCCTGAGGCAGGTTGGACCTGGACAAACACTGACACATACATCACGCAGGACGCAGTCCAGTTCAAACAGTACAGCAGAACACACTCCACCCCTCCATCATCACACACCTCATGGCCTCTGTTCAGGAGGCTCATTGATATGGACTGAGAGAGTTTTTGTATCAGTTGAGGTTCTGCTCTCATATTGAACTGGACCTGTAACATGGAGCGGATGAAGCAGTCGGACGTGTCTGTCCGACTGCTGACCACAGAGCTGCCACAGCAGGAGGCTGAAGCGTGGCAACCGTGAGACGCAAAGACGGAACATGAAGACAAAACCAGCAGCAGGAGACGAACTGCTGTGTGTGAGCAGCCGTGTGACGGAGGACAGGTGGAGGACAGGTGGAGGACAGTTGGAGGTCAGGTGGAGGACAGTTGGAGGTCAGGTGGAGGACAGTTGGAGGTCAGGTGGGGGTCAGACTGCAGAGTGCTGCAGCCTGCAGAAGCTCCCAGCAGGTGTTTCCTGCCGCTCAGTGTCGGACCACAGAGTCCTGCTGGTGACATCATGTAATCCATCTGTCTGCTGCTCCTGACACTCACACACACACACACACACACACACACACACTCACAAACACACACACACACACACACCTTCCTCTGTACAGTTGGAAACAGTGACGCTGCTCAGATAAACTCAGCGGCTGGTTGGTATAGCAACAGGTTTTAAGGTTTAAAATAAATCCTGCTCTCCGTCGTCTTCGTTGTCTCGGGGACCAAACGAGGCTTTAGCGTCTCGGATCGTCAGCAGGTGTCGAGCCGTTTGGATGAATGAGAAACTGTGTTTAAGATAACTTGAGGTGATTGATTGATTAACTGTCAGTCCCCAGTGACACACATCTGGCCGGAGCATTGTTCCCTGAGCGCGGACTGGAAGGCGCCCGCCTCCTCCAAAGCTGTTCACAGAACCACTCGGCGCCGGAGGAGCCAGTTGGCAGCGAGCCTCGCTCACGTCCCCGGTGTCTGACGTGTGACTGAGGAAGCTGAGCTCCAATTCAATCAAACACAATCGACTGTGGAAAACAAGCTGAAATCATTTTCACACGTTAGCTTCAGGAAACATTTGCTTCATTTCCAGGAGGATTGTGAGTCTGTGTCTCATAGTCAGCTAACATGCTGCTGTCTGACTGGTGAGATATTAACTGTGTTCATCCTCTTGTGTTAGCATGCTAACCGTTGCTAACCAGCAAGAAACACAGCAGCGCCCGGTGAACGAACCGCCTGTGGAAACTTTCTTCAGCTTCAGTCGCAGCATCTGTGTCCGTGCTCTGAGGGAAACCTCACGTTCTGGTTCTTCTGTCTCCACAAACAGCTGGAAAATGTCTCCACGTCTTGTCAGACACCTCCAGTGGTTTCATGCTTACAGATGTTAAACAGGATCGAGCAGCGCCGCCTGACCGGGCTTCAACAGCCAGCTGCCACCAGTATCTCCTCGCCCTCCAGACAGAGTGAAGAATTAACACTGTGGTGAACAACGTGTTCCGCTCTGATGGAGGGGTTTTGGCCTGGTTCTGGAGCCTAGTGTGGCCTGGTTCTGGAGCCTAGTGTGGCCTGGTTCTGGAGCCTAGTGTGGCCTGGTTCTGGAGTGTAGTGTGGCCTGGTTCTGGAGTGCAGACGTCACTGTTTATTGTTATTATCTGGAAACATGAATGTTTGTACCAGATTTAAAACGATCCATCAGATCGATCAGTATTTATATTGTAATCTGTCTGTTTGCTCCTGGTTAACATAAGTATTTAAATATGGACAGAAACCCTCGATTGTCTGAACCAACAGAACCATCTGCTGGACATGTGAAGTTCTGATCAGCTGCTGAGAACTGAACCAAACGTCACAGATCAGCTGTGCAGCTTTCTTTATTCATCAGTTTGTTTATTGTATCTTTGGTCTCTCAGCTGCTGATCGGATCATTCATGGAGCCGGTCATCGTTTCTCTGGGTCTGGATCACACATCATCACGCATCATCACGCGTCATCACGCGTCATCACGTGTCATCACGTGTCATCACGAGTCATCACGTTGGCTGTGAGAAGCTGCAGATTGGCTGCAGAACGAACCTTCAGCTCCTTCCCTGTCACATCACACGGAGCACGACAGTTAATCCAACCTGAGCGCTCACGTTGGTTCTGCAGCTGAACCGACGTGTTGCTGCTGTGATTTGGGTTTAAAAAGCTTTGATTTGTCTCTGCTGAGCAGACGAGAGGCCAGAGGGAACACATTCCTTCAGGGGATTGCTGCAGAGCGGCCTGAGAGAGAAGCCTGCTTTAGATTGCAGCAGCATCGACGGGAGAAGTCCAATCATCTTCTGGGAAAAAAGGGTCAAGAGCCAATCAGACGATCAGAGGACGTGAATGTCAGCGTGCAGCCGGCTGCGTTAACACCAGGCTCCACACACTCCTCTGCATTTATCACCACGGCCTTGAGGAGGAAACTGTGAGAGGAGGTGGGAGGAAAACATCAAGATGTTTAGCTGTTCACCGCCTTCGTCTCATTGTTCAGTCGCTCAGTCGATGACGCAGACAGCGCCGTCGGATCGGGCCGGACGGTCGGACAGATGAAAGCTTTATTAACCTTCTTCATGCAGTGTGTTTCAGGGCAGATGTTACCTGAAGAACTGATGCAAGACATGGATTTTTAATCTTGAAATCATCCTGCAGTGAGCCTGGCCTGATCGACAGGATAAGCTTCTTTAGTCTGATGGCAGCAGCAGCGAATCGCACGGAACACCAACACTTCCTGCTCTGTTTTATCTCCATCAGTGGATCTCAGCTGACACCGTCGCTCTGAGCTCACAGTGCAGCGCTCTGTTTCCTCACACAGCCTCCAATTATCTGGGGGGCAATCAAATCACCAGGCTGAAGGACACTTGCTGTCTTTACCTGCCCTGAAGACCATACCTGAGGATCTGCTGCTCCATCGACACCGAGCAGCTTCCTGTCTGATGTTTGTTCTGACGCGTCACTGTTCAATATTTACACTCGGTCTGATTGAGTCTGAGCCGGATCACAGAATAACTCTGGTTCTAAGTTCCACTCACATCAGCTGCTGTCTGCTGTCCACAGAGGAAACCACTCACTGATCACAGTTTACACTCACAGCCTGATAGAGTGTATACCTCAGTGCCCCAGAGCTCCAGGATCACATCAGTGAGCCTCACTCTGTCACCAGGAGGAGGAGATCCAGTGGTCTGATGCTTCTTTAAACTGAATCCTCTTCAGCCTCTACAGAATCCCGACTGACAGAAACCACCTGAACCACCTGAAACACCTGAACCACCAGGAACCACCTGAAACACCTGAAACCACCTGAACCACCAGATCCATCGCCTTCATCTCATTATTTTACTGATTCAAACTAGTCTGATCTGACTGACGGCCGTGTCCCCAGATCATAAAACATCCGAGCCAATCGGAGCTCTGCAGGCAGATTGAGAGCGGCAGCATTAAAAGTGGTCAAAGACAAACTCCCACTGAAAGCGGTGCCGAGCCCAGGTGAGCTGGACACGCCGGTACCATCTGTTGCGACTGGACTTTTGTCATACTTCTTTTATCAAAGTGAAAAACTTGGTACGTGAGATGAAACGGCAACAGCAGAGCTGAAGCGTCGTGGATGCAGATTAGTTACCAGACAGGAAACTGGACAGCAGCTGTCAGCCTCAGTGACCCGTCTCCTTCAGAACCACAGCTCAGGTAACAGGAAGCCCACATTAACATCTGAGTGCTGCTGGTTTCACAGCAGACGTCCTCTGGAAGGATGGAGACGTGTGAGCAGCACAGAATATGTGACAGGAAGAAGCTGGTGTTTGTCTCGTGTGATGAGAAGATGCTGCAGACACGTGATTCTCCTCAAACAGCTGACAGCTGTGTTGTAAAGCTGCAGGTGATTCTGTGCAAGATTAAAACCCTGTGTGGGTTCTTACGAGCACAATAACAGAATAATTGATCATCTTTTTGACACTTCATAATGATGATTGGCAGGTACATGGATACGAACCACAGCTGGACATCGTGGTGATGCTGCAGGAGCTCGCTGATGCACACTGAGTTTCTCTGACGATGTATAGAGAAGACGAGCAGCAGGAGTCATTGACAGCTGATTAAAGGTGTTTTCTACGTTATTATTTCTAACTGCTGGAGTGCGAGGTGTGTCCACCTCCACAGACAGATTCAGAGAACCACTACAGTGTGACAGTCGGCTTCATGAGTCTGATGAAACAGTGGGACGCTGGTGTGAACGAGCTCCGCTCTGGTTCATTGCTGTGACTCCAAATGCAGCTTCAAATGTAATTCAGGATGCACTTTACTCTCAGCTCCCATTTTAAAGGTAACACCAGCTGAAATAGTTCCAACAATGGCAGAAGTTATAACTTCAGTCTGGACTGGAAGTCAGTGAAGTGTCCACAGAACAGTTCTGCTGCAGCATTCTACTGAACAACTGAAGCAGCTGAGAACACGTCACAGCTGATCTCAGACCAGATTTATCTTCACTGGAGCTGCTGAGCTAACAGTGTTAGCCTGTATGAGCTCGACCTGTAGTTAGTCCAGCTGATCATGATGCCTCATCCTCCTTCAGATACGTTTCTGTCACTGTTCAGTTATTAATATTAGCTTTCTTTAGCGGTTAGCTTCTTTGGTCTCTCTGATGATGAGAGATCAGTGCTTTTTGTTGTTTGCTTGATTTGGGCGCAGCTTTGGTGTCAAAGTAACCAGTTTCTGTGTTTAGTGTGAACTTCAGACAGAACTTAACAACCTCAGCTGACTCCAGTTTGTTGCGTTCAAACATGACGGAGGAGAAAATGAGCGACACGTTGAGATGAAACATTGTCTGGTGTCGTGTCACCACAGGGAGCCGCCCTCCGATCCTCTCCGCTGTCTGTAGACGTTATTGTATCATATACCATCCGTGCTTATGATTAAATATGACTGCAGGATGATACGAACAACAACAACACACAGACGACTGGGATGAGATTATAATGACCGACAAGTTTGAGTCAGATTTATATTAAATAAAATCTCTGCTGAATATTTCGTCTTCTTCGTATCTGCTCACACACACACACACACACACACACACACACACACACACACACACTCCTCTATGTTTTTAACGTATCAGTAAAATAATTATTTCAATAACAATCAACAGTTCTTATTAAAAGCTTCATTATGCTGATTGTCACAGAGCCGCTCAATGACTTTAACAAGCCGCCCACACAACCACAGCCAGATGGAACAGAAGGAAGGATAACAGACTGATGCCACAACCTGGCAACCCACACTCACAGCCAGGTCATTACATCCCATCTCTCAAGGAAACATTATGTTTGTGTTGCAGTCACATGACGGCGTCAGGGCGTCTGTGAAGTTTGTCAGGTCAGGATTTCTCTCAGAGCTCATTAACAGAAACACCTCAAACACTAACGCAGTAATTAATGAAACGTTCTCTGGTGTTAGACGCTACAGTCGCTCTGCACTGAAGGAGCTGATGACAGACGTACAGCAGTAAGCTAACTGAAGCTCACGTCATATTAATAGAATACAAAGACTATTAAAGTTAAAGTTAACAGGTAGAATCAGTAGGATTTGTCCCAGCTGTTCCTGAACGCACCACAAAGACAGCTGATTGTTGAGTCTCATTCCCAGAACGTCAAACAGACACATGTTGGGTTGGTAAAGCGTCCCGAGATACTCAGACAACAGATCCATGAAACATGTAGTGGAGGAGAGTAACTCTGCTGTCTGTCTTCTGTCTGCAACAACAAATATGTTGTGGTGAGCTTTCTGGGAAGAAACACAACACAACACAGACCCCGTGCCACTTACACAGCAGCAGCGTCTCAGGACAGCAACTTTATTCACACCCTTTAAACACAATCATCTGATGAGCATCACCACCCGCCCTGTCATACTCTCAATCAATGTCGATGCCGGTTCACCGCCACACATCCTCAGAACACACAGGACACAACAACAAGTACAGAAAGCAGCACAACGAAACACGTCCGAACAACAACAGTCTTTGTGCCATCAGCACTCACCGTCCACAACCTGTACTCCCCCGATCACTACTATATATATATATATATATATATATATATATATATATATATATATATATATATATTTGTTGCTGTCATACAGTGTGCTGTCTGAACCTGTTACAGTCACACTGCTGTCGGTGTGATTTGAACCTAATCAAAATTTCTCCTCACTGCATCGACTGACTGACACCAAATAACATCCAGAACTCAACGGGTCAACGTGTTCCTTCATGTTGTTCTGTAGATTAAATAAAGATGTACAGACGTGACACACGACCACCGTTCTCTCTGTGGCTCATGTCTTTCTATTATCAACATGGAACACTGCTAATGTTCAGGTTGGGTACCTGCAGAACTGATCTGAGAGCTGTAAATATCCCAACATGTCGTCAGAAGTATCCTGGTTCTGTTGCCAGCAACACTTCTGTAGATGACAGACTGTAAATGTCCTGATGTCTTGTTAAACATATCGAGCGCGTCAATAAAATGTTTCTTCTTTCATAAACTGACAGCCGCAGTGAAGCAGCAGGACTAAGAACCGTCGCCTGTTTTGATGATTTCAATCTATTTTCCCTGAAGGCCTAATCTTCACATTTAGATTTAATTTAATCTAATGTCCAAACAGCATCCAGGAGTTTCCAGGAGAAATGTTCCTGTTCAGACCTCATCAACAGTCGTCCATGGTGTTTCTGTTGAACTTCAGAACCAGAGACGGTCCCTGGAGGGTGAGAGACTTCACGTCTGAGCTCTGAGCGGGTTCAAACGTCTGTATGAATTATGAATTATTTTACCTGCAGAGTTGCTGGTGATGCTTCTGTAGCTGCTGGCTGTTGCAGCTCAGAGAAGCAGGAAGCAGCTGCAGGAGATCTTCATGCTGATGGTCTAGAGATCATTTGTGCTTCATGCTAACAGTCGTTGATGATCACATCAGAAACAGTGCTGATGTCTCAACAGAGTGACCAGACGGGTCGACTGAAGCGGCTCAGTACGACCCACATTTACATGTAATGTTTGCTGGAGACCTCTAGTGGCTGTCCTGATTATTACAGCAGCAAAGGAGGAAGTCAGGGGGAAAAGTATGAAGAGTGACAAATCCACACTGGCAGGACATCAAGCTGGAAGTTTGTGTTTTCACTCAGGAGACGTCTGATGTGTGAGAAGTCAACGGTTAGTTCTGTAGTGAAGTTATATCACGTAACTGAAGTTACATAAATAACGTCCTTATTTCAAAACAAACCCTAACCAAACTGTGAGGGCACCGTGGAGGTCCGGTACGTCTGCCCACTGAGCGCTGTGACGGTGGTGCAGACAGTCGACTCACTGAGCCTGTCAGCACGAGGACGTGTCGTCGGTGGCGGAGCTCACTGGGACACTCCCACACCTGTGCTCTGTGTCACATGTCTTGTGACAGGTGAGGCCTGAAGCCAACAGAGTCTTCCTCATGTGTCTCCAGAGGTATTTTGTTCTGCAGTTCAATTACCAGAAAATGATGTATTTGAGGAAGTCGAAAACAAGCTGTGCTTTCATTTGGACTTTATCTTGTCCTCACATAGAGTTTCTATCAGCTGCCTCTCTTATCACAAACATGTTTTCCAGTTTTAATAGCAAAAAGAAAAATGTGTGAGCAGCTGATGTTCCGACTCATCCGTCTTCATGTATCTGCAGAGCAGCACAAGGTCACATGAGGATAACTCAGACAAACGTCTTATCACCTGCTCCGCCCTGCACAGGCCGTCTGCACCGCCACATGTTTTGGTATTCAACGCAGGGAAAAGAGCGAGATCACTCAAGTCATGTCTGACAGCAGGTCATCGATCTGGAGGCAATTTTATTCCTACCTCCCCCCGATTCTGTGTGACCGAATGCTATCGGCCTGCACATCTTTAATCCGCTGGACGTGAGGCGGATCGGCTGCAGGCTGAACACGCTGGAGATG
Organism: Diplodus sargus; assembly: GCA_903131615.1. Taxonomy (NCBI): domain Eukaryota; kingdom Metazoa; phylum Chordata; class Actinopteri; order Spariformes; family Sparidae; genus Diplodus; species Diplodus sargus. Next base: position 170,642 of record CAEMYA010000695.1, on the reverse strand, counting down.
TGAAGCGATGTCTGTCGTTAAGGCTGCAGGTGATACACTCTGTGTCTCCATTCATTCTCACAGCGCTGCTTTATGAGCCGTGAAGTCACCGCAGCTGCCTCAACACAGCTTAAAGAACATGCATCCACATCCACATCGTCTGCATTCAATACCTCATCCGTCTTATTAGTGCGGCAGACTGAGGAGGCCGTGGTTCACACAGCGGGGCCCGCTCAGCTCCTGCAGTCTGGACACTTTTCATGCATGTGAACGACCACGAAACATAAAGCAAATCAACATCAGGCACAATCGTCTTTCAGAAGCTGAACACAAAATTCATTTTTCATCGTCATGAACTTGTTCAAACCAGCGACTTCAGGAGCCAATCAAAGCTCATCAATGCTCCTGTGGCCCCGCCCTGATGTCTGAGACCCAGTTCACAGCCACATTCACCTGCGTCTGAGTGACCAGCTGTGATGTGATGTCAACTCACACAACAACTCACTAAACTGACACATTTGTTAAGGGAGTCTGGGGACAAAGAAGGAGCCTAGAACATATTTCTGTATGAATGATACCTGCAGTGTTCCCGCCCTCTCTCCTCACACGCCAGCCTCTGGATGATTGACACATCATGCAGCCAACCAGATTTCACATCCAGCTCAATATAGTTTACATCAGTTGTAGGAAAATATGTCAATTTGTATCATTTAGTGCAGATTTCTCTTTGTACGACCTGTTTTTCTACCTGAGCACTTGTATTTTTACTCTTTTATATGAACACAGTTAGTGTTAATGAGGAAATAAAGAACTGTAATGAGTTTATGCTCCTCGTGGAGGACTAGAGGGGTTTAAGAGGAAGGTGTGGAGGTTAAAGGAGGAGACGATCAGCGTGCAGGAGCTGTTAATTAGCTTTTAGCAAAAGAACAGCATCGAGTAGAAAAGTGGATTTCACAGGGAAGAAGATCAGCTCAGGTTGTGGTGGGAGGAAATCCTGTTGGAGATGACAGCCATGAGAAACGGAGAGTCCTGATGAATCAGAGGAGAAGAGTCTGCGCAGCAGCCGAGGCCTCACCTGTAATGACGGACTGGAGAGAGCTGATGGAGGACAGGAGGGGTGGAGGTCAAGCTCCATGAGGGGAGAGAGACCTCCATCACACCATCAGACGGGTGGGAGGAAACCCCGAGACGATCTGTGAGAGAGCCCCAGGTGTCTGAGAGGAGGAGGAGGAGGAAGACAAGGAAGAGAAGAAAATGATCTCAGGACAGAGAGGAGGAGGAAGAGGAGGAGGAAGAGGAGGTGATGCGGACAGAGATGAAGAACAACCTGAATCTTGGCTGCAGTGTGAGTCAGTTGAGCTGAATCAGACTGATGGATCGTTTTTTAATCGATCAGTTGTCAAATATTAAATTAATCACCCACAGTTTTGATCATTAATCAGTTTGAGACATGTTTTAATATCTTCTGCTCTCCTCTGTGACACAAACGGAACACCTCTGTTTGTGGATGAAACACTGAAAGAATCCACAGATTCACACAATAATGTTCTTATAGAATTATAATCCAGCCTGCAAACACACTGAAATACTGCAGCACAAATCTGACAGCAAAGCAAAGCAACACAAAGACGAATTATTATAAACAACAATGAAATGTTTCTTTATAAAACACTCACTCACCACCTGATGGATTTAATGTCCTGCAGTATTGATTCCATCTCAGATCGTTGTGTAGATACACAGACACACACACACACACACACAGACACACACACACACACACACACACACACACACACAGAGACACCGCACACACACACACACACACACAGACACACACACACACACAGAGACACACACACACACACACACACACACACAGCTCAGGATGAACACAGCAGGACACAGATCAGCACTTCACTGCTGCACGCTGCAGTTTCGCTACAAATAATAATTCTGTGTGTTGAAGTTTGAATGAAACATGTTGAGAACAACATTTATAATATTTTGTCCTAGACAAACATCAGCCGTGTGTGTGTGTGTGTGTGTGTGTGTGTGCAGGCACATATGTGTTTATGGTGTGAGCATGCATCACATGAGTATAAAGTGATTATGGTGTGGCTGCTCTTCGGATCTCTCCTGACAAACAGACAGTCTAATCTGGTTGGTTGTTATAGGAACCGGCTGAGCTGGATGGTTCTGTGGTTCTGCCTCCACATCACACAGCTCACCACATGGAGCTGGACCTGATCTAATATCAGGGAGGATCTGCATTTGTCTGGAAACAATCCCATTAAAGGGTGTGTGTGTGTGTGTGTGTGTGTGTGTGTGTGTGTGTGTGTGTGTGTGTGTGTGTGAGGCTGAAGGGTTTCAGGTGAGCAGTCAGGAGATGAACACAGGTGTGTTGTGGCACATACAGGCAGTGATCTCCATAAACATTTGTGTGGAGGGTTCAGGTGTTTCTCTGTGTGGCCCGTCAGACTGCAGCTTCATATATAATAATATATAATAATATGTTATTTCAGTGGAAATGAAATGAAAACATCAGATCTGTATGTGCTCTCAGCAGGTTCCACACATTTACAGCACAACAGTTGCTGTTTGTGTGATTTTACGACTGAAAGCAGAACTATATTCTACATTTTCCCCTCATGGATTCTGATGTAGAATCAGCGTCTGTCTTTAAGCACTATGATATTATTCACAACAAGCTGTCCAATCTAAATAAAGACAGTTGTTAAAGATGCAGTGTGTATGGATGTGCTACCTGTCCAGCCCCCATGAGGAGCTCCAGGCTGAAGCCAGTTTTCATGGTGGCCAAACTCTATAATTACACCATCATGTGATGCACTGTAGCCCAAAAAGCCTTTTTCATAAGCTTACATGTTGAAAGAAGCAGCTTTGTTTTGGTGTTAAACTCAGTCACAGTGTCTGATCTCAACTCAAGTCTGATCGCAAGTGGTTATTGTGTTTTAGTGTTACCACGTTTGTTCTACTCTAAAGGAGAACGTAGTAACTCAGTATGGCTCAGTATGGCTCAGTATGGTGCAGTGTGGTGCAGTATGGCTCAGTATGGTTCAGTGTGGTACAGATTGGTGCA
>CAEMYA010000695.1:144246-161054 GCA_903131615.1 Diplodus sargus | reverse complement strand
GGGGGCTTTAGGGGGTCTGTGGGGGGCTGTAGGGGGTCTGTGGGGGGCCGCTGTACAACAAGACGTCTTTTATGAATAAAGACAGGTGTAATCTGTGTGCGCAGAGCAGAACACTGTTGTCAGTGTTCAGGTGTGAGTCAAATGGAGCAGATCCAGGTCGGCGTGTGACGGAGAAACGGCACTGTGTGTGAGTTCTTTTGGACATTTGGGGAAATTGTTGCTAATGTTGGTTTGACAAGGAGTCCAGAGTCTTCACCGGGTCTGACAGCACAACGGACTCAAGGCTTACCGGCTGCATGCTGAGCAGCCTGGGGCGCCCGCTGCTGGGTCTGCTCGTGGTCGAGGTCCAGACTCCACTGTGTTGAGTTATAATACCTTTGACATAAATACTCTGAGTTGTTCTTTCTTTTCATTTTGTATGTTTAAAAAATGCTAGAAGTTCTAGGACGTCGTCTCGGTGGTTCAGTTTAAGCATGTTTCACATCTTACAGGTAAAACAATGTGTTTCCACACAGGTGTGTAGTTTCAGAGAGGGGACGGCTGTCCCACTGACTCAGAGTGTCTTATCAGACATGACACGGTGGTACCACCCATCCCTACCGGATATTACCTCCAGAGTCCTCTTTGTCTTTGGGACATCAAGACGGGACATCAACAAAGACCGAGCCGGACGTCGACAGCTCTGATGACCGGTTCTACTGAGGTCTTTCTGTTTTCACTGTGACGAGCTGCTCCAGACTTTCCTTCACATCACCGCGCTCTCTCGTCAGGACAAACGTCTCAAACGTCCACAGACAATGAAACACTACGACTGCTGAGACTTGTTAATCCTGCAACCTGATTGGCCATTACCAGAGCTGGTGTTCAGAGCTTAAACAGGCCCGGTTCAGTGATCCGACAGTAAAACGTTAAAGACTTCCAGCCTGTCAGATTGTTGTCTGTCTTCATCCTCTGCCTGACACGTATATGTGATTAAGGCAGCACGCTTCAGTGCATCCTCACTGTGAGACACACTCATCAGCACCAGCACACACAGAATAACAGTGTGAGGTGACAGAACCCTGACGGGCCGCCGGCATCAACAGAGCCTGACCTCTGACCTCAGATCACATTCAGGACCAGTGATAACTTATTATACTTATTCAAGTCACTGTGCGTTACTCTTAGTTTTATTTAGTAAGAATATATATTTGTTGCTTTCTTCTTGCGTCACGTACGCGACAAATCACGTTTTCAGCACGAGGACAACTCACGTGTTACACCACACAAACAATGGAGGGAGGAGAGAGATGCACGTTTTTGACCTGGAATACAGTCATTATTTTGAGTTCGTGTCAGCTAAAGATGAGAATATTAAGGTTCATTGTTCACTCTGTGCTGGAGACAAAGTTCTATCAAGCTTCAACAACACAACGTCGCAGCACAGTGAAGTTAACAGAACAAGTCCCAGCAGGTGGTGTTAAGCAGAGAGCTGCGAGCAAAGCCACGGGCTAGACTCCTGCAGGAGGTTAACACCTCCCAAACAACAAAAGCTGGACTTCGGTGCAAAACAATTAAGTGGGGGAGAGTTGAAGAAGTTGGTCGGGCGGTATGTTGTAGCGGAGATGCTGCACTTAAACACGGATGACTCGCCCTCGTTTGGTGCCATAAGAAACACGATGCTGCTGCCGTCACTGCCTGCTGCCTCACAGAACAGCTTTCTCTTCCTGCCTGGAGAAGGACAGAAACCTGAAGGCTGCTGAATCTAATACAAGTAATCAGTAAAGTAACTAAGTTATTTTTTAAAGGAGTAATCAGCAGTCAGTAATCGGATTACTTTTTCAAGGTAACTGTGGCAACACTGTTCAGGACGTACACAGCTCTAATCACCTTGTCTGGGTCTGATGTGCTTTTGTACAAATACAGATTCAGTGTCATCATTCAGGAGACAGGGAGTGTGTGTGTGTGTGTGTGTGTGTGTGTGTGTGTGTGTGTGTGTGTGTGTGTGTGTGTGTGTGTGTGTGTGTTCCCCTTGTTTGTCCACAGAGGAGCTGAAACTAGAGATTAAACGGAGGCTCATCAGGTGCATGTAGGTCAGAAACACCTACCTGTGCAGCGCTGACACTGAGCAGAAGCAGCTAACTATCAGACAGCTGATGAAACAACCTGCAGCTGAGTGAATCCAGCAGATGTAACAGAAACATCACAGATGGTTTGTGTTCAAACATCTGGTTCCGTCAGACCCACACAGCTGGGGATGATGTGTGACGTGTAGTCAGATTTTATTCCTCCTGTTGGATTCTGCTGCTTGTTTCATTTTAACTGTGGGAGTCTTGAAGCTGCAGGTGACTCAGGTAACGATGGATTTAATCCTGCTGGTGTGAATAAAAGGTGAAACTCAGATGGACTCTGCTGCTGCTGGTCTGTTAAAGGGAAGAATATTTTCACCTGACGTGAAACGATCTGAGAGCTCGACTCGTCCTGTCGCTTGAAAGCGGCTCGTTCACTTCCCTCGTTTATACACTGTAATAATCACAGGAGCCTGTTCCAGTATCAAACTACAGGGTTCTAATGTGCTGTAATAATCAGAACACACCAAACCATCTGCCGATGCTCCTGAATATGATGTTACAACACTTTGTTTTAGTTCTCATTAACATGTTAATGCATTCAGCCATCATGTCCTCTGTCCCCAGGAGCTCTGCGTGGACAGATTCATGAACACTTGTCTAATCCGTCGGTCAGACTGCAGTACTGTGGTGTGGAGAGGGAGGGATCCACTGAAACATACTGGACCGGTTTGTGATGGTTTTATGAGTCATGTGAAGAACTCGGTGCATGTTTACACCGAGAGGCTGCTGATGAGCTGGATCCTGTGACGTGGTGAGTCAGTGTACTGAGGCTCAGCGGACTCGTAGTTTAAAGTGTTCCATGGCTCCGGGGCCGTGACTAATGCAAAGCAACAGGTGATGATCAAGATCAAGTCCAGTGTTAAACCACAGCCGCACAGTATTCAACTTAAAGGGGACTCTGACATGCAGCCAGTGAGCTCACGTAGGAGTTGTGATCACTTCCTGCACGCTGGAGTGAGAAAGTGTTGAACCGTCTTCTGTAAGAATCGTCTCTCTGCACTCAATTCATGCAACGTTTGAGCTATTTACTGTTAATGACGTCCCTAATTGCACTTCCATTCCCCCCGAGCGAGCCCACATCATAAAGTGTGCTGTGTTAACTTCACAGGCTGTGCTCATTACTACCTGAAAGTGTTCATGCCTGAGTTACAAATGGATCCAGTCACTGTGTTCATCAAGGTTTGACATTAAGAAGTCTAAATGTGCATCAGAGTGTTTGAGAGCTTTGGATGTTTCAGTGTGTGTGTGTGTGTGTGTGTGTGTTCTACCAGCAGGAGGTGAAGGTTCGGTCAGCCTCACAGTAAAGGTCCAGTCAGCCTCGCTCGCTGGGAATCTCCTCTCCAGTGTGCCTGTTCTCCTCTTAACGGAGCGCTGTGGTCATTCTGACAGCAGTCAGGAAACTTTGTCGCTGCAGCTTCATCAGACCTCGTAACATCACCATGGCCGAGACAGCAAACAGCAAACCAGCACTGTAGCATGAGCCGGACCTGAGAGACAGCCTGTTCTGACTCTCCAGTCACAGAGCAGAGATTGTTCCTGTGAAGCACAGATACGTTTCAGTTTCATGTTCACAAAACACTTCAGCGTTAGAAAACAAGATAAAAACAGTTAACATCTCATAAATAACCTCTGATGACGCCATGAGCAGGACCGATGTCTCGTTAATGTCCTGACGTCTCGTTAATGTCCTGACGTCTAGTTAATGTCCTGACTTCTCGTTAATGTCCTGACTTCTCGTTAATGTCCTGACTTCTCGTTAATGTCCTGACGTCTCGTTAATGTCCTGACGTCTCGTTAATGTCCTGACGTCTCGTTAATGTCCTGACTTCTCGTTAATGTCCTGACTTCTCGTTAATGTCCTGACTTCTCGTTAATGTCCTGACTTCTTTTGACGAAATCAGTGAATATGTTGCGACTAACACAGACTAACACAACAAAGACCCGTCGTTATGTCCCCATGTTAACGATACAAACGTAGTTGTGTCATCACTAACGCAGCTGGAAGATGAGATGAAATCAAACTAGTGAATGTGTAAAACTCGCCTCTTTTTTCCTTCCAGTTCTTCACAGGGTCAATCTTTGTTCTGCCGCCCGATCAGGAGAATCATTTTATAAAACGTCACTTCATAGAAACCACGATGATCGTGGTGCTTTGTGGTGAGCTGCCTGTTTCTGCTTTGAAGGATTTCTCTGTAGCTGAATGTGACGACTTCTGACTGAATGTTGGCGGGTTCACAGGTCGTGATGGAGCTTTTGAATGGACTGAACAGAATGTGACGTTCATTACAACATCACAACAGCATCGACACATCTTTACATACTCGAGGCCGACACTCAGCAAAGGATTTTAAGTTCGACCTTGTGAGAGAAGAATAGAGTTTTTCTTCAGGCAGTCGATGTGAACACGAGCAGTGTGGAAGACAGGTTTGATCAAATTTACCAGCAATTTCTGCTGGCAGCACTGAAAATATGAAATCCATGAGTCTCTGTGGAGACAGAAACATGGCGGCTGATCAGAAGTGTTGAACTCTGTGACTCATGTGACTTGTAATCAATGTCCTGCTCAAGAAACGCTCCCCTCCGGACGCCTGTGTCACCGCGAAGCCTCGAGCAGCCGTTGAGAGAAGAGCGGTCGATGCGGAGGCTTTAAAACGAGCTCATGCAGCGACTCACAACAGCTGAGAGTTTCCTCTGCACATAAATCATTACACACAGCAGGAGCAACATATTTCACACAATGAAAGACGGCGCTGTGAACATTTTGTCATCTTTCAACAATCACATCAGCTGATCCATCTCCTGCCTCAACACACGTCTGCCTGATGTTTGTCAGGACTCACACCTGAACAGATTCATCTCTCAGTCCGTCTCAACGTACAGACGAGGATACTTTGTTTCAGAGAAACTCAGCAGCCTCTAATTAAAGACCTGGACGCAGCACTGACAGTCATCACTTTCATTTATTTCTGCCTTTGCCAGGAATTAAGTAATTAACGATTCTTTGCAGAAAATTGGGTAATTATTGCCTTTCCATAAAGGAGCCACTTGAAATACAGTGAAACCCATCATCTTTTTATGAGAGTCACAGAAATAAGGTTGCACAGCGTGAGTGGAATCTGAGTCCGCTGTCAGAGAAGCAACTCCACTTTATTAGTCACAGCGCTGCTGCGTCTCGCTGTGCCGAGCCCCACAGCGATCCAGATGGCCCGGTCCAACACAGTGTTACAAACCGCCTCGTAGAGCCCGACTGGCACCCCGAGATAAACACAGCCAACAGCTCTGTCAGCTCAGCACTAATGTTGTGGAGGACTTCATGGCTTTGTTCATTTACACCTGAAGAAATCCTGCAAGAACGCCTCAGCTTGTCTCTCTAATGTCACTGTGAGCATAATTAAATCTGATTATTGACCATTTACAGCAACACAGTCACCAGAATAAAGCTCAGTTTATGTTTCATGTGTTTGCTCTGGTCAGGTTCAGGAAAAAAACACACCTGATGGTGGTTAGAAAACGTCTGGTTCTAGCTCACAGCACCTGGTTCTGTCTCTGCAGACACATCAACGTCCTGATGCCTCGTCACTAATATCTGGATCTGTCGCCTCAGACAGGCAGGAAAAAGTCCTGATGTCTTACAGAAAATATCCAGTTATGAGAGCACAGGCACACCCAGAGACGTCCCAGCGCCGCGTTGACTGTGTCCGCTGCGTCTCACCACCATCCTGAGCTGAGACAACAACATGTTACTGCGTGTGATGTGAACAGGACACGTCTGGTAGAAACGTCGATGTGTTAATATGACGAACATTGCAGCGTGATGACTGAGCCGGCAGCAGAGGAAGAGGAGAGACGATTATGGACTAATTAAAGACATTCCAGGTTCAATCATAACCTTGCTGGACAAACACTACAGTCTTCTAATCATCTCTGTTCCTGGAGACGAACCTCGTGTTGTTCCTGCTTCTGAATCTCCGCTCACATCTCTCAGCTTTCACCGACTCAGCGAGGTTTGATTCTCTGCTCATTGACGGCTGTTTCTCCCAGCTGGAGACACAATCGACAAATGAGATCTTTGTAGGTTAAGAATAGAGACGTCTTCGGCCCGTCAGAGCCAGAATCAATCTTCCTCCTAAAGAACAAGAAGAGCGACTCAGCTGAACAGGCGTACTGAAATAACTTCTCTGTGTTCGGCACATTCCTTTATGCCCACATTAAGTGCTGCGAGCGGTTTGGACTGAGAGAGACGTGAACACAACGCTTTGGGATCAACCATGTGGCGACAGCATCCTCAGGCCGAGCTGCTCGTGGAGTCACACTCAGCCACTGGTTGTGTTTTCTTCTTGTTCACCTCTCTGAACACAACCGTCTGTGGCCGGCCTCCGGGCCGAGGTTCAGGCATGGAGAGTATTCATAGAGGACCGGTTGGGTCAGAGGTGAAGATCAGTTCAGGCTGAACACAAACTGACGGGACGCAAGATCAGGAAACAGTCCAGAGGCCAGAACCAGTTCAGATGTTCTGATTTCCAATCGTCAGCGATCATCATGTGGACACTTGTACTTTACGGATCACATGTTCACATCACATGTTTAACTGACTGAAACAGTGTTTCAACATTTGTAAGAGTGACACCGCTGGATATTTTAAATTGGTTGTCAGGACGTTTTCCAGTTGAGTTTGTGGAGACAGAACCAGAACCTGAAATGTTTAACGAGTTGTCGCATTTCGCAGTCAGGATCGCTAGCTGGACTGTTGCCAAGCCAGAAACCACAGTTTAAGATTTCAACATTTGTTTAATATAAATATTCTTTAGAGACTTCAAAAACATTTTCCAGTGTTTTAAACCAAACACGATGTTTTCTGACTCTAACAAGTGGTTCTGATGCTAAAACCGAACCAGACCGTGAACACACGTACAACATGAAAGAGAAAATTAAACTAAAGAAAGGTCAAATTTCAACAGAACCGACATCGCCAACATTTATTCCAGGATTGGGTCAGATACTCCAGAGTCGGACCGACCCGATCTGCTGTGCACGTTTAATAAGAATAAACAGTTACTACCGGATCATCGCACACATCCACTGGACCTCAGCCAGATCTGTTTGGATGTGTTTACGAGGAGGAGCAGCGTGGAGGAGGTGTTACAGCAGCACCATCACAAACACATAATCTAATACGGTCCATGCTGCTCGTATTAATAGCAGTGTGAGTAAACGACATGATTCTGGTACCAACGACAGACGCGGCTGTTTATGTTTGTAGAAATGTCTTCATCCTGACGACAGGAAGTCCGTCTTCACTTGGCATTTTGAAAGGACAAAGGATGACATCATGTCATTAATAGTCTCCGTTCAATGAGACGCGGTGGCCTCTGAGTTTACAGACAGGCTGGTTAATTGAAGGCGGGTGAGGAGGTCGACCCGTCCATCAGGAGAAGGTCACCGAGGAGACGGTTTAAACCAACCAGCAGTACCAGAAGCCTCGGAGGAGAACCAATCAGATCACTGGAGAGACGACTTCACGTCCGTCTCTCGGCTGCGTCCTCACTCTGTGGACGCTTCACACGAGCTTTTAGAGGCACTTTATTTTTCAGCCCGACTTTCGACCAACTACTCATTTCCACTGATTTACCCTCCCACTGTTGCCCACAATGTTCCAGGCCCAAATGGATTTTCCCCGGCCGCCCCCTGCCTCTGATTACAAGTTTATTGTGCTGTTGATGTTGATGGCTGCTGGTTTTACAGATGCACTGAGTGTGGGGAGAAGATGAGGACACACAAACCACATGAGTCACTCAACTGCAAAACAAATATTATACCAGATCGCATGGAGCTCATCACACTCACAACAGATGCAATGTACACATTTCATATTGTGACACTGCTGGTTCTGCTCTGGTGAGGATCAGAACATCAAGCTGTGGTTCAGAACATCTGGTTTTATTGCATTGATCTGTCCCGATGTCTCTTCAAAGATGTCATCAAACATCTGCTGCGTCGTCGCACCATGTTCAGTTGTGTTTCCTCGTCCTGCCTGTATTTGTTTTTGTTGCCGTAAAATGTCCCGACGTCTCATCAAGAACATTGAGTTCATCTGCAGCCTCGTCTCAGAACACGGCTGTACGTTACATTTTGTCCCGACGTCTCGTCAAAATCTAAATCTTTGTTGCCACAGGTGTCTTGTTAACAAAGTGGTTTCAGCGCTTGTGACCGTGACGTGACTCGTGCTGTACCGATGTCAGTGTGAATGTACCCAACATGTAGTTCTGGTGCTGTTAGTGTCTCTGTTGATTATGATGACATGTGAGAACAGGATGATGACGATGTCTTCTCTCTCTGCCTCTGCAGCCACGTTGGGGACGTTGGACTTCAGTCTGCTGTACGACCAGGAGAACAATGCGCTGCACTGCACCATTAACAAAGCCAAGGTGAGCCGCCATGATGACGCCATGATGACGTTAATCAGCAACAACTGATTCTTTACATAAAGAGAAAGTGGGAATCAATCATCTCAAACACACTGAATGAACCAACACCTGACAGACAACGTGCAGCACGTGTTCGTCAGACTTCAGCTGCTGTGGCCATATTAATAGTTACAGTCATTATTCATTATCGACAGCACAGACAGCAGGTCAATAAACCAATGACAGTCAATCAATATGTTTTCAGATTCAATAATAGGCCGGGTACAGATGAATATTGTAGCAGCAGCCCACTCTCGTATCAGCCTCCACACTCTGGCTGAGGAACAACTCAACACGTCCCACCACAGATCAGATTCTATTTCCATCTCACAGCACATTAATCATTTCTCAAGCATATTGACAACAAACGGACAATAACAATAACAACCAATAACCAACTGTGCGTCTGACACAGCGGCGTGACAGCAGAGAGGCTGATGTGACCAGCAGGACAGAGACGAGCGGCGGTGGAGACCAAAACAGAGCTCACCGCAGAGTGAGTCCTGTTTAACACTGACGGAGACTATTAACAACTGAAGAGGCTTTCAGAGTGCCTTCAACTGTCAGTCACTGTCCTCGTTAACTTATCTATAACCAATCACACTGATCACAAGTCAGGTTCAGACATGTTTCAGAGAGCAGAGAGTCAGCAACACGTCTCCACCACATCACTTTACACTTCAAACAGACATCAATGTCCATGTTGCTTCAGTACGAACAGAAATGTTCAAGAACATGATGCGATCAGAACAACCATCAGAACCATCAGAACCATCAGAACACAGGAGCTGTGGCAGTCCGAGCAGGTGACAGCAGAACAAAGATGGACGTTATTGGATGGTTTATGATTCATTTCCTGTGTTCTGTGGATCTCCGATCACATCGCCCTCTGATTGGTGCTGATTGCTGCCGTGTGTTTCTGTAAATGTTCCTCCTCCATTTTGACCATCAGTACAGACTCTTGACACACTCACACTAATTCATCCAATCAGATCTCTCGTCCTGTTGATCTGCTCACAAAAACATCCCCGTTTAATTGTTTAGCTCAACACGGCTGCACATGCTATGTACATAGCTAACAGCTAGCCAACTTAGCATCAAAGAGAAGTGCTAGTGTTAGCAGTGTGGGCTAACTCCTGCTGTGTCTGTGGTGCACTGACAGAGGCTGCGTCATCATCATCAGGTTAACTCAGACTTTTTCTACCAGTCATCACTTTTAGCTGTTTCAACTTCTCTGCTCACGTCAAACTAGTTTACATGTTCTCTAAATCCTAAGTATATTGTTTTATTGGTTCAGATGAATTGGATCAACACCAGCAGAACCGGAGCAGCTGAAACACTCTGATCGATGCTGTTTACAGGCTTCATACACATTCATGAATAAAACATGTTGGATATTGGAGGTGAGCAGTAATAACAGAATCTTTAATAACAAGTGATGCTGATCCAGTAACCAGTCCAGAGGTGTCGTCTGCTCTGATTGGCTCTCAGTCTGTTCTGACAGCTCGGCTGTTGTCAGCAGATTGGACTGTTCTGCCCGGATGCTGTGGAGGACAGTGGGCATCAGACGAGCTGCTGCTGGCGGTGCTGTTGGACCAGAGAGGGCAGCGGGCCAGCCGGCCGTGATTTATGGTGGTGATTTTCTCTATGGTTCTGCTCGCGGACTTCAGCTGCTGCCCAGCCAACCCAACAAAAAGCATGTTCTCTCTACAACACTGTATAAACCCGCTGGACTTCACGTCTGTGCTGAATCACTTTCCTCTGTGTTTCCACGCTGCAGCAGCTTCAGCAGGAACAATTAAGCATTTCCCTGATTGCATCAGAAGAAACCGGGGACGTTTAAACACTTGACTCAGTTCTACGTCCGATATCTGTGTGCTGAGCTGCTCAGACTGACAGATGGGTTTTACAGAACCATCTGATACCGCTGTGCTGCTGTTGTTCCTGGAACATCGGTGCTACCAACTAATCACGTTTTTGTAAAGTTGAAGCTTTGCGACTCGATAAAGAGCCAAAACACATGCGGGAGAAGTTCATGTTGGTGTTTTTTACACCAAACTATGTTTTTATAAAACAACATGGTGTTTTTGTTTCCTGAGCTTCAGCAAACAGCAGAACTGAACCAGGGAACACGTGAAGTCAGTGTAATCAATACTACAGGAACAGAACAACATGGTGGACGATGTCATTCTTTAAATAATCAAAGGGACAAATAAAAGCAACTTTTATTCTGATGTTCCAGGAACAAGACGAACACGCAGATATCAGATGAAGCTCACGCCGTCATCTTCATCATCTTCATCATCATCATCAGAAAACTGAACGGCGTGCGATGAAGGAAAATGACAAAAGGTCAGCAGACGACACGACTTCAGCAAACCAACGAGGTTAGAAGAGGCCACAGACGCTGAACTGAATTTAGACTTTAAAAAGGTTTTATAAAATACTAATGTGTCCTGCAGGAGCTTTAAATCCAACCTGGGCTGAACGATACAAAGAGAGCAAAGCTCAGCTAATCTGAAGAAGAAGGAACGAGAAGAATGATTCAGTATTTATCAGCTCAGTGTTCCAGCAACATGACTTCGATGAACCTGAAGCTGTTTTCATCCATTCAGTCATCAAGTCCTCGACACTGAAGCAGCCGGAGAATCTCTGCAGGGTGAAATCTAACATCTCTCTGTCTGAAGAGACGACGACAGCTGTTATTAAAACCCGTCTCTTATAGAAACTGATAAAAAGCCCGTTGTGTTTGTTGAACAGAGTTCTGACAGGACCGACCTCGTCTCACTAAAAGCTTCAGACCTTCGACCCAACAACTCAGACTCCTGCTGTTCTCTTCGGTCTCAGACGGTCGTCTCAGAGTGCTTTCAACATTTAATGCAACACCACAGAAGATGTTTTCACACTGAAACTTTAACAGACAATCTGCAAAACCCAAAAGCTGTCAGATCAACGAGGGCGCGTTTGATTGATCGGATAATGATCTTTAATTGTTCAGTGAGTGGTGACGTTCCTCTTCAGGGTCGGAGTGAAACTCTGTTGAGTTTGTGGTGATATTATAAAATGATTTAAGTTTGTTTGTGACGGAGCCGTTCTTCATTCTCTTCAGCAGTAATTTAAAAACCCATTTGGACTCCCGACCCGATCACTGCAATAAGATTCTACAGCACAGATGTGTAGAAACTTTGCGTTCCATTAGGCTGAACTGTGTTTTACACTGTGACGACTGTTTCTGGTCTGTTTGGGTTTAGGTTAAAAAACGCCATGTTTGATTTAAAATACCTGGTTCTGTTGCTGGAAATGTCCTGACGTCTCTTCAGAATGATGCAACAACACGGCGGTCATGTTGTCATACGCAGCACGATGACTGTTTATCATCGCTGTGAGTCCTGACCTCCACCCACAGGTGGAGGTCAGGACTCACCGCTTTAAGTTGACCTCATATTTCCGCCCACACACACTCTGGTAAAGGTGAGCTTGTTGTCGTCCTGCAGCTCCTCCTTCCACACACAGCTGCCCGTCTGCCTGTCTGTCTGCCTGTCTGTCTGTCTGCCTGTCTGTCTGTCTGCCTGTCTGTCTGTGTGTCTGTGTGTCTGTCTGTCTGCCTGCCTGTCTGTCTGTGTGTCTGTCTGTCTGCCTGCCTGTCTGTCTGTGTGTCTGTCTGTCTGTCTGTCTGTCTGTCTGCCTGCCTGTCTGTCTGTCTGTCTGTCTGCCTGTCTGTGTGAATCAGAGGCTGTCTCACTTTTCAATATCACATCTGAGACCTGTTTATTCAGGCGCCCACACCTCCACCTACCTCCACCCTCTGCTGCTGCTGCAGACTCAGACTGGCCTCTACTGCCCAGGACGCCCACACACTGATGTGGAAGCACAGACTCTCACTCACTCACACACACACACACACACACACACGCACACACACACACTCACTGGCTGTTTGTGTGTGTAGCTGGTTTTACATGGAGCGACTCGTCTTCATCTGTAATCATTCAACATCTGAACAGCGGAGAGAAGATTTATGCTCATTGTTGCACTCGTCAGGTTTCAGCTCTGATATGGATCCAAGATGTTCCCCTGATGGAGCGATCGGCTCAGTGAAGATCAATAGTGATTAATATCTGAACAGTTCTTCTGCTCTGGCCTTTTCATTCACACAGTGTTCAGTGAATGTGCGTCAGCAGCTGGAGGTCAGTGCAGGTCGACAGCACACACACAAGATGAATATCAGGACTGTGACCGGAGCACGAGTCAAGCTGTGGTTAGCGTAGCGTAGCATGGAGACTGCAGCAGGTAGAGACTGCAGCAGGTAGGGACTGTAGCCAATAGAGACTGCAGCAGGTGGGGACAGCAGCAGGTAGAGACTACAGCAGGTAGAGACTGCAGCAGGTAGAGACTACAGCAGGTAGAGACTGCAGCAGGTAGAGACTACAGCAGGTAGAGACTACAGCAGGTAGAGACAGCAGCAGGTAGTGACTGCAGCAGGTAGAGACTGCAGCAGGTAGTGACTGCAGCAGGTAGAGACTGCAGCAGGTAGAGACTGCACAGCAGGTAGAGACTGCAGCAGGTAGAGACTGCAGCAGGTAGAGACTGCAGCAGGGAGAGACTGCAGCAGGTAGACAGCAGCAGGTAGTGACTGCAGCAGGTAGAGACAGCAGCAGGTAGAGACTGCAGCAGGTAGACAGCAGCAGGTAGTGACTGCAGCAGGTAGTGACTGCAGCAGGTAGAGACTGCAGCAGGTAGTGACTGATGCCTGCTGCTGTCACACTTCACATTCTGATGAAACTAAAGCTTCTAAGATTTCAGTCAGTGAACCCTTAAACCTCCACAGTGACCCACTCACCTGCTTCACCTGCGTCACCTGCACACAGATGGATGTGAACGTGTTTGAATGTTTCAGAGTGAATCAGATGAACGTCCGACTGATAGACACAGACAGACTGAGTGTTTCTGGTCCGTTGGATGAATTCTGCTTTTCATTATTCAGATTTTGATTTCCATTCGTTGTTCTAATGATTTATTGTGTTTCTCCTGCTGTATAAACATGTTTAATTGAGTTTCTTCCTCTTTAATGTCCCGTGATGCATCTGTTTTCTGTCTCCTCCTCTTCCTCACTCTCTGCATGCTCTCACCGTCTCTGTGTGTCGCTGCTTTGTGTGTGACGGGATGTAAATCAGCTTCCTGTCCCCAGATACAAGAAGGTAAGCTGCAGAGCTCAAACCCAAACTGTCCCGTCCAGACCCAGTGACCCTGATCCAACCAGCACCGACCCTCAGCTCCTCTCAGCTCCTCTCAGCTCCTCTCAGCTCCTCCCCATGTAATGTGATTACTAAGTCCTCTTCTGGTTGAACAGTTCTGATTGTTAGAAGTAATTAGACACTAAGACAAGTCAGTTAATTAAAAGCCAACACTTGACAACAGAGAGTGTAACGAGATGTAGTGATCAGCTCCACCAGTGTGCTGACTCATTACAGGTAACTCATCATCAATCAGAGCTGTTCAGGTCGTTAGTCCTAATTAGTCTTTGTCATGACTGTCTGTGGTGAACCGTCTCTCCTGCCTTCGGACTACATGAGCACCTTTAGACTTCACCAGAGAGTCTTTAAATAAATCTGCACTCTGAGCTGCCCGCTTCTCTCCTGCTGCTGCTGGAAGAGTTTGTCTTTCTGTTCTTTATTGTGCATCAGGAAACATCGTCTTCATCACACAGGAGAGGAGTCTTGAAGGGATGCTGCAGGCTAACGCTTAGCTAGCTGCAGGCTAACGCTAAGCTAGCTGCAGGCTAACGCTAAGCTAGCTGTGTCAGCTCTGAAATGTAAATAATGAGACGAGGGAGACTTCAGCTGCAGTCTTCTGCGATGCTGATGAACTCTGCTGTTACTGAGGGTGTTCACGTTGTGGCTGTGCTGAACGTCACATCTCACGTTAACTCTTCTACGTTGAGCCGCTGAAACATGCAGCAGCCACACAGTGACATCACACTCATCACTGCAGTAGTCAGTTTAAGAGCTGCTTCAGCTCCATGAAATCAGCTGTCTGCGGTTTTCACCTGATCGATGAGCCTTATCGATGACATAACTGGCACTGACACGTAT
Organism: Diplodus sargus; assembly: GCA_903131615.1. Classification (NCBI taxonomy): domain Eukaryota; kingdom Metazoa; phylum Chordata; class Actinopteri; order Spariformes; family Sparidae; genus Diplodus; species Diplodus sargus. The sequence continues at coordinate 146,387 of CAEMYA010000695.1, read as the reverse complement.
GTGTCCAGCGGTGACCCGGTGACACCGGCCCACCTCCACCTCACTCCTCCTCCAGCCTCTCCATCATCAGAGCTGACATCCCTCAGTGATGAAGAGGACCCCTCCCTCCCTCGATCACTGCTGGATGGCCTCGAGTCACCTCCACAGTTAACCCCTCTCTTCACCTGACAGCTCCCTCTGGATCTCATCGATTCACCCGTCCAGTTATCTGCTGCTCCTGCTGATGGATGCTCCTGCAGCTGCAGGTTAGCAGGGCGGTCAGATATGCTAATAAAGACACATGCCCTGACTGATGAAGAGGCTGAGAGCTCTGTGGAAACAAGCAGTCTTGTGGGACGTTCAGCTTCACCATCGTCAGCATATTTTACATCAGGAAATGTAACATGAGCCCTGACTCTGAGGTGGCTGTTGGTTCTGTCTGTGCTACAGAGGTGAGCAGTCATGAATCTTCATGAACATTAAACATCGACTCCTCCAGCTGAGCGCAGCGCATGAATCATCGTTATCAGTGACAGATCAGTGGATTTCTGCTTGCTGATGACTGAACCTCTTCTGTCGTCTCAGCCGTCAACAGCCAGCCAGAAAGTTCTACTGAAAGTGTCCACAGAAGCATCGTGAAGCAGTAACGACTCACTTCCTTCACCTCAGGTCAGATTTTCATACGTTAAAACATGATCTCACCCATGAAGCTGGAACAGATCCACGTCCACTCAGTCCTCACCTGCAGCACAGCGCTCTGCAGATCACAACCTTCAACCTTTTAAACTCTAAATCTCTTCTCTTAAGGATTTTCTGAACACGAGACAGATCCACACAGAAACATTACGAGTCGGTGCTGAGCAGCTTCCTGCTGATGACATCACAGATGTCAGGGACCAGCTGGTGTTGAACCAGAGAAACATGCAAATAAAGAAATGCACATTTCTGACATGTCTGTGGTCACTGTGAGCTGACACAGAGCGGCCTGGTTCTGTATGATCAACTCATCTGACACACTGACCACCAACAGAACCATCATGTAGTCTGAGTCCGGTCCACTTTACGGTGATGCATCATCACTGATGTTCAGCAACAGACATGCTGAGAGCCGTGGATACATCTCTCCAACATAATGAGGATCCAGAGGAGAACACACCGCGGCTCATTCAGACTTCATTCTGTTCTATATTCAACAGAACCATCTGACGACGAGCTGATTGGACGAACCATCTGTCTATCAGCGTCTATCACAGGCTTCCTTCAACCAATCAGATCAACAGAAGCAGAGCGCCGCCACCAGAGGAGCCAGCTGATGGATCAAATAGAGGAGAAGTTCTGATAGAACTGATGCTACAGCAGCTACGCTAACATCTGGAGGAGCCGCCATCTTGTTTCAAACCAACAGTCTCAGCGTGAGACACAGACGCAGACCTACAGAGCAGTACCTCCGGTCGTCACAGGGGGCAGTGTGGTGTCATAGACAGAGTTCATGTCCACATGAGGACAGCAGGACGTGTGAGGGCGGTGACGTCATGTTGAAGCAGACTGAGGTGCCTCGTACGTAAAGCATGAATGAGTCCATGCCTGCAGCGCGCTCCTCCAGCAGCACTGATTGGTTGAACCGCTGTGGTTGGACTGCGAGAAGGAGTCACATGATCCGATGAGTCCAGCTCTCCTGAACACACAGCAGCTGTGTGTGTGTGTGTGTGTGTGTGTGTGTGTCTGGATACAGTCCTCAGTAATTATGATCAACAGTATTCACAGTGAAGTCGAGCAATCAGCAGCCGTCCGGCCGTCCAGCCTTCAATCAGCGCTCCGGGAGCCGGTGAGGCGACAATAGAGGAAGATGAAGAGTGATGAATGTCCAATCAGCTCTCGCGGTGTCGTCTCAATAACTTTGTTGTTGTGTGGGAAACACGTACATGTGAAGTGTACAACACGAGGAAATCAATGGCAGAGGCGTTCAGATGTTAAGCTTCATGTTCCTGCCTGTTGCAGTAGTTCAGGGCTGTATACAGCCGGCTGGATGTCTGAGGTGGAGTTCAGCTGGTGGAGTTCAGCTGGTGGAGTTGAGCTGGTGCTGCTGGTTCTGCTGGTTCTGCTGGTGCTGCTGGTGCTGCACTCCGGATCAGAGAGGAGGAAATAAGAAACCAGACTGAACA
>CAEMYA010000695.1:108776-122412 GCA_903131615.1 Diplodus sargus | reverse complement strand
GTACATGCTATGATAACATTATACCATGGTCTGGGGGAATACTCGATTCTGATTGGCTGAAGGGTGTCCATTAAGCCCTGATATACGGACACCTACTAAGTAGTTCCAGTCAAATTGTCTGTTTACCGTTCTAAATCAATGCGCTAGCTGGCATATCAAATCTGAATATGTTATTTCCAACACTGAGTGCAGTCCGTCAGTTCTTCAGTGCCGTATCCTCTGAACACCACAAGGTGGCGACTGTAACATACAAGCTGCAGAAAGTAAATTTTTCCCCTCTAAATTTACTGATACGCGAATAATCTCACATCCCGTTCACTGTTCAGCTCTTTACTTCAGGCTGCGGCCACAGTAACGTTACACACGGCCGGTCATTTGTTGGTGAAAATCATTATATTGATTTGGGGACATAACTGGTTAGCTAGCTAGTCTTGTTAGCTAGCATACTGTCAAATTATATTTACTGTTTGTCAACCGTAGCAATGTTATTGACTTTGAATCTTGCTAGCATAGCGTTAGCTTTCTGGCTCATCGCTCAGTGGACTAGAATATCTCCCGTTGCCAAGTCGTATCTATGGTCCGTCCTATTTACTGGAGGAGTGAACAACGTTTCCGTTGCATAAGAACCTTACGGGAGAGTAATGATCGTTCCAGGTATTAGTCAAACCCTCAGGCGTTACCAGGGAAACTTAGTTATGGCTTGTGAAAAACTTTATATTTTGATTGTAAAATTATAAATTAATGGTCTTAATTTAATCTTAATCTTAAAAACTTTTATTTGGCAAGTGATCATGGTATAAGCAGGATAATGCCCTTCCAGGTGTCCATTATCAGGAATTAATGGCCTCCGCGTCGTCCATTAATTCCTGATAATGGACATCTTGTCAGGCATTATCCCTTACATATACATGCTATAATGTACTGTACTATAATGTACTGTACTATAATGTACATGCTATAATGTACTATAATATTATGAAGATAATGAAACAGATTTTAAATATAGATAATAAATGTGGGTGTTGAAATGAGTTTGTACAGAGTTATTGCACAGTGCAGAGTGCAGGGTGAGGTCTGTATGCAGCAGTGCTGGTTGTTCAGTCTGACAGCAGCAGGAAGGACCTGCGATACCTCTCCTTCACACACTTGGGGTGTATCAGTCTGTTGCTGACGGAGCTGCCCAGTGCTGTGTTTATCAAGCCTCCTCCTGTCTGCTGCTGAGATGCTGCTGTTCCAGCAGACGACTCCATAGAAAATGGCTGATGCCACCACAGAGTCATAGAAAGAGGTCAGGAGGTCCCTGCAGTCCAAAGGACCTGAGCTTCCTCAGCAGATACAGTCTGCTATAATAAGGTGTGTGGTTCCACAGGCTGAACATATTACAGCTTTTATTCATCATTAATGTCGCACAGTTTAATTCTGAAGCTCTTCATGTGTTAAAAACAGTTAGCGGTTGCTAACGAGTGTCTGAATGAGACTACAGAGGTTGTCGGCGACATTAAACGTCCTCACAGCGAACACGGAGACTCATCGACTCACTAGTCCGTCTTTACAGAACCACTTTAGTTACACACTGTTCTAACTCTGACTTTACAACTTTACACTGATCAGTTTATAGAAACCTGGATAGTAATTGTGCAGTAAGACTCTTAGTGGTGGAGACGTTTCAGTCATGTGACCGTGATGTCTAACCCTGTTTGTAGCCTAGCATTAGCTTCTTACTGCTACACAGTTGATTTACGTTCATCTGTGGAGATTACCTGGATGAGCAGAACCTGGAAGGATCAGAATCTTGTTATTTTGTAATGATGGGATCAGTACTAGGGCTGTCAAAACGAACTTCGCTATTTGAATAAATTCAAAAAAAAATTTAAATGAGAAGATTCGAGTGTGGAAACTGACATTCGAACTTCTGCTTTAGCAACGAGGCAAATCAAAGTCAACGTCATGCGTCGTGAAGAAAATGCTGGATTTCCATCAAGAAACGGGAAGATTACTTCCAGAGAAACCGTCATTTGCAAGTTATGCTGTAAATCGTTAAAGTACCACTCGACTACAAGCAACATGAGCGCACACCTCCATTCAATGCATTACTCGGAGTACGCAGAACAGTTCGCGAGGAAGAGCCGCGGTTAAAACAGGCAGAATAACATCGTTTTTGTCTCCCTCCTCATCTCTGTAAAAGTACAGACAAGATAACCAGTGTTGTTTGAAACTTTGCTGTTTTAAATGCTGCAGCCATACGCACTTCTGTTTTAATTTTTGATATGATTTAATTTATTTACTTAATCCATGTGTTAATAGCAGAGCGGTAATTAAATTGCCTGCTTGTCTTTATCCATGAAGAATTGTCTTTTTGAGACTTAGGATAGCAATGTGTGTATTTGAATGATTGAACATCAGCTTCTTCATTAAACATCATTGCTTAAATATTTCTGGCGTTATATCTTATCTATTTATATATGTTTATTATACATTTCTGGCCATGTGTTGGTAAAACTTGTTGCAAATGTAACATAACAAATTTGGTTGAAGTGCCCTCTAGTGGACGCGGGAGGTATGGCCTAATAATAAGCTGGTATTATTTGAATATTTAACATAAGAAGCATTAGAAATTCGAATATGATTTGAGGGGAGGATAGACAGTCGTAATCAGTACATAGAAGAGACTAGAAATACCTTCTTGTTTGTTGTGGTGGGATTAATAATGATAAAGGTTCTGTTCCATACATCACATGTTCAGGTCCAGTACAGAGCAAAGAATCTATGATTATTACTGTGGACCGCACCACAGATCGGACCCAGAGTGGGTTATGTTCTTGGAGAGATCAGAGTGGAGCATCATCGACCTGTGAGGGAATATCTGCTGACTGCCCACAGAGCTTATGTTTAATGTTAAAATGAACACAGTGGAGGGTGGATGCTGTAGGGTGGAGGATGGAAGGTGGATGTTGTAGGGTGGAGGATGGAAGGTGGATGCTGTAGGGTGGATGATGGAAGGTGGATGTTGCAGGATGGAGGATGGAAGGTGGATGTTGTAGGGTGGACAATGGAAGGTGGATGTTGTAGGGTGGAGGATGGAAGGTGGAGGCTGTTTGGAGCTCAGAGCACTGCCTTGTGTTTGCTGAGAACTCCACCCTGTTTGTCCTCTCTGTGTGTATCAAGCAGCTTTAACCAGCTCAGCTCCTCCGTCAGTCAGCTCCTCCGTCAGTCAGCTCCTCCGTCAGTCAGCTCCTCCGTCAGTCAAGGCGTCTCAGACATAAATAGACGTCAGCTGATCTTCCGACGCTCTCAGAACGTGTGTGTTGTTTTTACTATCAGCACAGTCACAACCTGACGTCTCTGAATTCCTCTTGTGAAGCTCTTTGTAACACTGCGTGGGTTGTTCAGGATCTGAGGCTGTAAATGCGAGGAACAGGAAGCCGGGCCAGCACCGGCCCGTCTCCTGCCAAAGTCCTGGTGGATCCCTCAGATCAGCGCCTCACAGAGAGAAGCGGACAAACATGTTCTGAAACACTGAGGCCAAAGACTGCAGCAGAACCAGTCTGAGTCCAGAGTCCAACAGTAAGGAGGTTTGATTGACAGCTCTGGCAGCATTTTGAATCAAATGTTACCAGACTTTGATTGGTGTCATGTGACCAGAACTTTTCTAACTTTGGCAGAATGTGTGTGCAGGACCCAGCAGCCCCCGTCAGAGGCTGGTGGAGGATTTCAGGACCTTTAATGAAAAGACTGACTAAATATCAGACTATCATAGCAGCCTGGTTCGTTTGAAGCTGTAATTACAAAACCAGCTTAACTTCCTGAAGTGAGAGAAGTCCGAGCTACGTAACATACGTAAGAGATGAAGCTAGTTGTTGCCGACTTCCTTCTTCGGCCACAGGACTCCACGAGCCTACAAACCATTTCAGATAAAACCACATCAGCAGGTCCAACGTTTACGTTTAAGTGTCGTGTCTCAGGAGTGAACAAACTCTTTCACAGTGTCGTGACTCATCTGGATCTCTTGCTGTGGACTAAACATCCTCACCCCTCGGCCTCTCTGCTAACGGCTGTGACCTTTAGTTTGGCCTCTCCAGCAGTTGGAGCACAGCAGCATCATTACAGCAGGAGCCGACACAACAACAGCTTCTACATGCACGGAAACGAGACAGGGCGAGACACCGAGTGGTGATCGGCTCTGAGGTCAACCTTTAATTGTCCGGCTGAGCTGAGGAACAGAAGTATATCACACAGGTCCGACAATCACTGGCAGACAAACTGCTGGATCAGAACCTCCTGCTGTCTGCTGGAGCCAACACTGGGTCAGGGCTGCACACATCCATCAGACAGCAACGGGTGAACGCAAGGACACACCTGTACAGGTAATCTCAGGACAGACAAAGTAAATGTACTGAAGTTACATTCCCTCACAGTCTGTGTGTGTGTGTGTGTGTGTGTGTGTGTGCGTGTGTGCGCGTGTGTGTGTGTGTGTGTGTGTGTGTGGTTCGGTCCATTAAAGTTCTTGCTCTCTGGCCTGAACACTTCAGCAGGACCATAAATCCTCACAGAGTTCACAGATTTACTGACGACACGAGAAAGAAAAAGGTATAAACGAAGACTTTGAGGCGACGTCCAATCAGAGTGTTTGTCTTTAACTATATATCAGCCTGTGACAGGTGAGTCCTCAGGTGTACCGGCTGACAATCCGGCCAACACGCTCCAGTGTCAGCCCAGACGCATGAATGAGACGAGCCTGCTGGCTGCTGGATGAGGTCATTAAATGGTGGCTGCTCTGTTCTCCACACAGCAAACAGCCTCCTGTGTTCAGACACAAACTCCTCGTCTCAGACTTCAAGAGCCAGCAGAGCAGAAAGCTTTCCGCCTTCAGTTCCTCTCTGTAAACACACCAGACCGCACCGAGCCAGCAGGCATTTCCATCTGAAACTGGGCTTTTGTTGTTCTGGTGAGACTTTTGACAGCAGAGACAACAGAAACGTGTGAAAACCTCCAGCTTTAACAGAACAGTGTGTCTGTTTGTGTCGGCACTGTTAGCCTGTAATCAGAGAAACCTTAAACATTTAGAATATTACACAGCTTCACCACACTAACTGAACACATGAAGTGATGTAAGAGTTGTTTCATGAGGAGAAACTGAACAAACTGAAACAGACACATTCTAAACATTAAACCTTCTTGTAAGTTCAGCAAATGTTCTACATAAACGTCTTTGTGTCTTTGAGTGAACACGTGTCTGTTTGTCTCAGCGGTTCATTTGCATCCAGACACATGAAGTGAGCTGACTGAACAGAGTCTGTCTGTTTCCTGGTAAGGTCCAGACTAATACCTGGAACTCAGTCAATACACTGATATTGTTGTGTTGTGTTGCTGTTGTGTTGCCGGTGAGCAGTGAGCAGGCAGATGTATATCTCAGCCGGTTATTTTGCTCTGAATGATGTTCAGACAGTCACGTCGGAGGTGTCCGGTTATCCTGTGCGTTAAATTAAATTAATGGACATCCTCCAGCCGATCTTAATTGAGTTTTCTCGAGGCAGCGGTACAATTAGCTGCAAATGTTCAGCAAACACTGATGCACAGCCGTCTGTTTGTTTATGTGAGCTGATGTTATGTTGGAGCAGACTGATGGAAACAGGAAGAGAAGGAGAACATGTCCTCGCTGACGGTTTGAGTATGTTTTTCTGTGATTAATGATGTCACAGCAGTCTTTGTGTGGTGGAGCTTGTTGAAACGATGTTCTGTTGTTGGAGGACGGCTGGAGGCTGAATGTTGTGCTGTAAAGATGTGAGCACCTGTCAGGTGTGCAGACCTGGACACCATCCAGCCGCCTGAGGTTTCCTCCCTCTCTTTGTCTCGTATTCCTGTCAGCTGCTGGTTTGTCACACATTTCCCGGAGTGCATCTTGCTGAAGGAGTCAGAGAGACGAGACGACAGCAGGATGTCCTAAACATGGATAAACAGCAGAAGAGACGGGACTAAATGGATCTGACAGTAAACCGTCTGAAACGTGTTGGCGTGTCGGACGAGTCCAGAGAGACGTCTTGTAAAAGTCATCTGTGACTCATGTACAGAGAGTCGGCGTCCTGCAGACATCTGATTAGCATCCTGCTGGGGACACTGTTGGACAGACTGTTGAGACCTCTGTCTTTTTATTATTCTCTGAATGTGGAGGATGTTTGGGCGTCAGTGTGAGACTGTGTGAGGACACACAACAGTTTGTGATGATTATCGATCCTGATTGTCTGAAGCTTTCAGGAGGCTGAATCATGACTGTCCATCATTCACGAGGTTGTGTTAATAAGCTTCAAACTGCAGAAGAGTTTTCTGCACAATTATCCACAAATTCTGCAAGTTAGCTTCGAAGCCGGCCGTGACAACACGACTCTGTCAGACTCTCGGTTCAGCGTGCGTCCTGAGCGTCTCTCCACACAACCACTGGAGGCCAACACCAGCTGGTCCTGGTCTGAAACTACTGTGTTGGAGACATAAACACATGCAGTTCCCCGGAGCTCCGAGCTCCCAGTCTGGGCCACTAGCTGCACGGCTAACTGAGCTAACTGAGCTAAATGGCTAACGGCAGCTAGAGTGCCCCTATTTGTTTTGAATACAACATTTTGCATCTTTAAAATACAGTACAACAGTAAGTTCACTCAAGGATGATATTAATAGATGCTACCGGTTTCCTGGAAGACCTTCTCCACTCTGGTTGGTTTGTGGTCCCGGTACTCTACATGTACTGGGTGTGTCAACAGGAAAACAGTCAGGTTCAACAGTCAGGTTGATCGAACTTTTCTTACCATTAAATACCAATAAATACAAACTACACACCACAGCGAGCGAGGTCACAGTTCACCATGAGTTTTTAATTAGACTACAGATAAGACAAGAATAAGCAGCTAGCAGCTACCTGTTATGTTCAATGGTTGTCTGGTGCTCATGTGTCTGTTTTTCTTGTGGTCGGCGATCATGGAGCTGATGCAGCCGATTGGGAGTTTCCCGAGTAAACACACCGACCTCTTCAGCTGTCAGCTACAGCGCCTCTGGGCTCGACTACCAGCAGGGCGGCCCGTCAACAACCCGGCATTTCTGCTCTGCTGACGAGCCCAAAGAGGAGCAGCAGGAGACCAGGAGAGAGACCAAAGAAGTCGGTGTGTTTACCTGGAAACGACAGCTCATATATCACTGTATCAGAACACAAAGACACAACTGGAGGTAACACAAGGGCCATTTTACTGTTTAAATAAAGCTGAATATGAAGACAAACAATAGTTACGTGCAAACTGTGACAGACTGACGTGGGCTGTCGGTTTCCCCGGAAATTAACAATAACGGTGACAGCAACCGCTGGAGTGACTCAGCGATCTCCGACACACGCCTATCACACACTGTGTTCCTGTATTTTAACAGCTACTTAAAATGAAAATAGTGTGAGTTAACAGTTTGAGTCAAATGAAGAGAATGTAACCGCTGAAGGCAGCCAATCAAAGGCGGAGCAGGGTGGGCGGCAAAAACACCCAGTGGGATCCATAATAACACCTCAGAGATTCATCAGTGTTATTCATGAAGTGGTGCTGATTGTCTTATAATACTGTAAAACTACATCTGACCAAAGACACAGAATTCAAACTGCTCTGTCTGAAAGTGTGTATTAGCTGAACTTCACAGCTCAGCCTGAGTGAGGAGTGTCTGTCTTTATGAAGAGAAGCTGAATGAGACAGAAAACTAATGAATATCAATTTGAACACAAACTGAGTCCCAGTCGTCCTGGTCAGCCCACTTTAAAGTAGCTCTTGATAAGCCTGAAGTTGTTAAGCCTCTGTGCCTTCACTCTGCTGCTATGGATGGTCTTATTCTGTAAATGTGCTTTAAAATAAATGCTGATGTACGGGAATATTGAGCCAATCAGCAGCTGAGGGGGAGCTGCTGGGAAATTGCATTTCTGAGTCGTCGGTCATAGAAGTGAGAAATAAAATTCAGATGGATCCTGAGGTGCCGCGGCTGGAAAAGTCCAGAATGTTCTGTGTCAGGATCCTGAAAGAAGCTGAGACTCAGTCGCGGTGGTAAAGACGATGATACGTTTCCACTGACCGTTAACGAGAAGACGCTGGCTGACTGATGGTGGATCAGAACCACGTTTCAGGCTGCAGCTTTAAATCAGGGATGAACTGATGATAATCTGTCGTACATCAGACTGCATGTCTGAGCAACACAAGCTTCAAGCTGATCTCAGATCATCCAAACAGACGTCAGTTTAATGTGAATGTGTGTGTGAAGGTTTGCTCTCCTGCTGAATCAGTGTGAGGGCCGGCTGCCGACAGGTCAGGTGTCGGTTCAGATGTTTATCTGCTCTCTAAAGAACGCTGAAAATTAATTTCGATGAGGCCATTAACTCACCGTCTACAGCGGAGGTGACATCAATCAGCCAATCAGTGTTTGGCTGATGTTTAACGAAGCAGAAGCGCTGAAGCTGCAGCACACTTCTAGTTCAGGTTTTAAACCTGGATTAAGTTCCTGGTTTACACAGTGACAACATGTCCAGGTAATGATTCTGTGTCTACACAGATTAACAGCATTATGAAATGAAAGCTGCAGGTTTGAGAGACAGTCACAGATGATGCACACGTTGTTCTGACTTCTCATCCTGTCATTATCACTTCTGCAGGTCAACAAGACCGAGGACAAGTCCCTGGAGGAGCGAGGACGCATCATGATCTCTCTCAAGTACAACACCCAGAAGTCGTGCCTGGTGGTGGGCATCATACGCTGCGCCCACCTCGCCGCCATGGACGCCAACGGCTTCTCCGACCCCTACGTCAAAACGTCAGTATGCAAACAGGAAGCATCATTTCTATCTGTACTAACATGCAGACAGTCAGACCACCAGCAACAGTCCAGCACAGCTCACCTCTGACCCTCTGCGCTCACCGTAGTTTCCTTCAGACTTTCTGGTCTCACTCTCACTTTTTTGAGGGCGGCTGTGGCTCAGGAGTAGAGCCAACGTCTTGTTGTCAGAAGGTCACAGGTTCAATTCCCCTGGTCTGCATGTCAAAGTGTCCTTGGGCAAGATACTGAACCCCAAACTGCTCCTGATGTGCTGGTCGGAACCTTGCATGGCAGCCACCACCATCAGTGTGTGAATGTATGAATTACTGTAAGTCACTTTGCACAAAAGCGTCTGCTAAATGTCCTAAAATGTAAAAAACTCTCACGTCAGTGTTTGAGACAACGAGCTTGTTTACAGCCGGTCTGATGGTCCCAACTGTTTCCTGACTCATCACACTTTATTGAAACGTCGTCACAGAGTTCCCAGAACTCATCATTCAGCTCAGAGACTGTAATCTTATTCTCACCGAGCTGTGGAACCGTCACGACATGTCTTTCAGAAGCAACTTAAGACTTTAATATCAACACGAGCCTGTGAACAGCTGGAACGTAACTGTGTCTGTCCACAAGTCTCCAGTGATTCCCTCCCCGACGGGGTGACGGAGGCCCACAGAGGTCAAAATTAAACAAAGAAAATCACCTTACAGAGGTGAAACATGTGAGCAGTGTAGACAAAAGAAGTTTAGTAAATATTAATCTAGGACTAAATGTGTTTGATCACTGCGACTAACAGTTATACGTCTAAAAGATTTTTACAGTTCTTATTTCCCAGAATTCATAGTGACTTTGAATGTCTGAATTTGTCAAAAATATTGTGTACAATCTTTAAAAAAGACAAAGAAACAGTAAAAAACGTTGCCCTCTAAGAAAAGCTTGGTTACTTCTCATTAAATATCCAGTGATGTCATCCTCAACACGATGGTCTGTGGCTGTAGCTCCTCCCCCCGAGAGTCATGTGAACATGATACGACACGAGTTGTAAAAACGTTGATACGATACGTTTGAACATATTTGGTTGCTATATAGACATAGAATTCCAAAGAGCAGTGAGCTGTGTGAGCGAGCGCTGATGGATTCACCGTCCTCAGCGAGGAGCTGGTCAGGGATCAGGGACACAATCGGACCTTCTGTGTGCCGCAGAGACTAAAGTCAGAGGTCAGCAGCATCATGAACAATCAGCCTTCAGGCCTCCTGATTATTGACGACAGAAGCTTTTCAGTATGGTTAAAAATCACACAGGATTTAACAACGATGATTAAATGTAACGATGTGGATTCACTTCACTGTGCACACACACGACAAACAAACATGGCCGGCTTCACATGAATCCACCTGTTAACTGCGTCCTCTCCACCAGCGCCTCTCTCCACACAGCGGATGCTCGTCATAATAATTCTATTTTTAGTGTGTAGAAGTGCAGAGATGGATTAGCTGGCAGTGCTGATGTTTTAGCAGACTACCGGTGATTATCAGCAGCATGAAAGACACACACAGCACAAGAGGCCATTGGCAGGGCTGCAATTTGAAGCAGAGTCATATTTATCACACCTGAACATTTCCCAAGTCTTTCATCTGGCTGAGCAATGAAAGTGCAATTAATTTCCCACTTTGACGTCCACACCTCGAGAACAAAAGAGCGAGTCGTTTCAAAGAGGAGAGCAGAGGAGAGGAGAGGGGCTGGCAACAATTCTCCAACAGTTTGAGGTTGAGAAAATCTCCCTGAAGCTTGAAGGACACTCACAGATAATGGATTTACTGACAAGCTCGTGTGAGAGGGAATAAAGAAATGTGTACAGTGAGACAGACGGCAGGCTGCAGCTCCACAGTCGCCACAGTAACATGCTTCTGCAGACCACAAATCTGTGAGCGTCTGCCATACTGACATTTCTACATTATGTGTCGTATCACGTTCAGATCATATGTGTCTGAGCTGACTCTCATCTCAGAGGTGGAGCTGCAGGACAAAGACGGAGTCCAGGGTCTGTCTCAACGTTTCTAAATGTGAAACCAAGGGATAGTTTTAACCACGGCGTCGGGACATTTTCCAGACGTGTTTGTGGCAACAAGACAAGATATTTTTGCAGAGACATCTGGAAATGTCCAGCCTTGTTTTCTGGGGACAAAAGCAGATGTTTCTGACGAGACTTGGGGACATTTTCCACCTGGTGTGGCGCGTAGGATCCTGATTTTATTGCCACAAAGGAGCCAGAAAATAAAAGTTAAAAATGTGCAACCTAGCGACATTCATGCCGTGTTTGTGGCAACAACACTGGACATGTGTGAGGAGACGCCAGAACATCTTCCACTGGTGTCCTACCAAAAGCTGCACCACAGATAAATGTACACTTTCAACATATTTGGTTTGCAGAAATGTACACTGCCAACATGTGATGATGCACCAAGTTCAGTCATGTGACCAGGAAGTGTTGGCTCTGTTGTGTCCATACTGTGGGACAGGTTCTCCAGAGGCTTGTGCTGTCTGACATCACCACAGTAGTGGAACAGTGAAGTACGTCATGAGAGCTGTTGGAGTCAACGCTCTCCTTAATGGCTCTTCATCAAGCTCAGAGGTAAAGACAGTCTTAAAGGTGTGTTTTCAGTGCTCAGCTGCAGCAGGTTGACTGCAGTAAGAACATTTAGAGGGTTGTAGAGCTCAGCAGCTGACTGGGAGCTGCGTGTGCCTGAGGGTCAGCAGTCCCATCACACGAGGACGATTAGGTTCACTGCAATATCCTCATCAACAACAGCATCAGCCTCCGCCCTCAGGGGACGGTTGTAGCAACGACCCACTTACATTGCATTGAGTTTGAGTGTTACCTCAGAAACTGAAGTATGTGTAGCTCCAGTGGGCACGTGAAGCAGAGAGGGAGGTGCAGGAGCTGCAGGAGCTGCAGGAGCTGCAGGAGCTGCTCACTGGACTGAAATACACAGAACCTACAGTCACTACACTCATATCTATATCTATCTATAGGTAGATCACTGTCAGCTTCACTTCATCAGGACTGAGTTCCTCACAACGTGCAGCTCAGTGGGCCCCGATCAGGTCCAACTGAGCCCAGTGGGCCTCCCATAAACACAGTGCAGTACTGTAGCTCCCTCTAGAGGACAGACGTACAGACTGGTGCACTGACGTGTCTGTGAGGATTATAGATATATATATAGATGAAACAGTAGAGCAGCATCACAGAGCTGTTTAACAAGTGACTGTATAACATATATAGTTTATAGTATATAGTCACGTCCCCTCGCTGCTCCCTGTCAGTCCTCTTCACCTGTTCTACAGTTCTGTCTGACGTCTGTGTTCTGCTGCAGGTATCTGAAGCCGGACGAGAACAAAAAGTCAAAGCACAAGACGGCAGTGAAGAAGAAGACGCTCAATCCAGAGTTCAATGAGGTAAAACTGCAGCCTCTCTAACTCTCACTGGGTTTTATTTGTCTTTTAGCTGAACTGAGTGTTTGTCCGGTCGTCTCTGTGCTGGCTGACCTCTCTGCCTCGGCTGTCGGGTCAAAACATGAGCACATTTCTCTGAATGCATCCTCAGGTGACTTCTTGAGACCGTGGACGGAGGCACAATATGTCATGAAGTCATCGCCGGTGCAGCACAGAAACTTTACCTGACCTGCGATCTTTTCTCATCCACTGAAAATCTTAGTTTGATCTTTGAGTCAGTGAAATGTGAGGCGTCCTCTGCACTGCTGTCGGCTCTGAAACACGTGTTCTCGCTGATCCAACATGATCAACAGTTTACTGACTTCAAAACAAGGGAAAAGATGACGTCACGGAACATTTTGATTTAATTTGACCTAAAACATGTCGACAGCTGTGTTAAATATATAATAATACTGAAGCAAACCTGACGATGTTTCTGAAAACGCTCGGAACATTTCATCCTGCAGAGAACAGAAGACACGTACAATACATACGACACAAGATGAATTCTGATTGGCTGCTTATGTTTATCATCACTGAGTCTGGTGATTATAACATTCTGGTGATTAAATCAGCTGTTCCTATTCTGGCTCAGAACCCAGACCCGTGTCTCCTGAAGAACCAGCGGAGAGCAGAGCTAAAAGACAAAGTGAACAATGGACCTTCATGTGTCAGGTGAGTGAGAATCAGCTCTCTGCTGGACGTGTGGAGGGACAAACATGTCTGACAGCCAGTCAGGTGACAAGATGATGTCAGTGTTGTATTAACAGCTGGTTCTGGAACCAGCCCAGAAGAATCATCTATAGCAGTTTGAAACAGGGGGCTTGACATGTCCTGTGCTGTGAAACAGAGACGAGTCATCAGTAAGCCTGATTCTCTCCGGACTGATCCAGATCAGATGAACACGTCTTGATTAGAATCACAGTTGAGGTCAGAGATGTCCGGCTGCAGCCCGACGACCCAGACATGTTCTGCAGAGACGCCAACATGTTTTGGAGGCCGGTCGTCCCCTCAGAGCTCCTGGGCTCCAGGCGGCTCGGCTCGGACGTCTCCTCCCCAGACAAACACTCGCCGGCCGGCGGCTGACATTTCCTCTGACATTTTTTGCTCCCGTATTCGTCCGTCACCTCGTGGCCTTTCTGTCAGAGGCGAGCGGCGAGGTCGTCCTCCGTGTGGACGCATTGATCTGTCAGGTGGAGCGCAAACCCCAAATGGACCGAGACGCAGAAGAACTTCTGCTGCAGAAATGTTTTCATTTAGTGGAACTGTAGTCATCATACTGTGGTTCTGTTAAAGAACCCGGATGTGTTGTACATTCAGCTCCAA
>CAEMYA010000695.1:91755-107672 GCA_903131615.1 Diplodus sargus | reverse complement strand
TCATACTGACGAGTTTACAGAAACGTTAGAGGAATAACTGTCGTCAGGAGCAGCTGAATAAACCATCAGATGTTCTGTTGAAGATGTTGCACTTTAAAATGATTGTCGAGTGTTGTTGCAGCGTCGCTGCTGTTCAGCTCTGACACTCAGGATCAGTTTGAGTCACAGGACAACAAAGTCAGAAAAACACCAAACCTCCTTTAAATACTGGACAGTTTAAGGCCTCAGTACGCTTCAAAACCGGCAACCAGCTGCCACCAGCTGCCTCCACAGACCGCTGACGGCTGCAGAACTTCAGTTCTAAATGATAATAATAATAATAATAATAATAATAATAATAACAACACAACATTATTGTTATTATTATGTTGTGATGTTATTATTATTATTATTATTGATAATATTAATAACAATAATAATAATAATAATAATAATAATAATAACAACACAACATAATAATAATAATAATAATAATAATAACAACACAACATAATGATAATAATAATAATAATAATAATAACAACACAACATAATGATAATAATAATGTTGTGTTGTTGTTAATAATAATAATAATAATAATAATAATAACAACACAACATTATTATTATTATTATGTTGTGTTATTATTATTATTATTATTATTGATAATATTAATAACAATAATAATAATAATAAACTATTCACATTGATGATAAGTTCTTTGACGTCTTGTCCATACTGCAGTGAATTATTGGTAATTAGATCAGTGAAGTCCATTCAAGTCCACGCCTCAAGTGGACCCTCTGGCCGTCAGCTGGAGGTCCGGACTCGGAGACACCTGAGACGAACGGCTTGTTGAAGTGTACTGAGGCCTTCAGTCCAGTCAGCTGCAGCGCAGGAGAACCAAACCAGAACCAGTTCTCAACACAACGTCTAGTTTAAGTTCTGTTAGAGGACGTGAGGAGGATGATGCTCATCTGTCAGCGGGCAGGACCCCCACTGTGTCCCTGTGTCTGTGACCACCGATCAACACTGATCAATATGAGACAGGTGTCACAGCAACACCTGGATCCATAGAGCTGTCTGTCCTCACAGCTGTCTGTCCCCACAGCTGTCTGTCCTCACAGCTGTCTGTCCCCGCAGCTGTCTGTCCTCACAGCTGTCTGTCCTCGCAGCTGTCTGTCCTCACAGCTGTCTGTCCCCACAGCTGTCTGTCCTCACAGCTGTCTGTCCTCACAGCTGTCTGTCCTCGCAGCTGTCTGTCTACATTCAGCTGTCTGTCCTCACAGCTGTCTGTCCTCACAGCCGTCTGTCCTCGCAGCTGTCTGTCCTCACAGCTGTCTGTCCTCACAGCTGTCTGTCTACATTCAGCTGTCTGTCCTCACAGCTGTCTGTCCTCGCAGCTGTCTGTCTACATTCAGCTGTCTGTCTACATTCAGCTGTCTGTCCTCACAGCTGTTTGTCCTCACAGCCGTCTGTCCTCACAGCTGTCTGTCCTCGCAGCTGTCTGTCCTCACAGCTGTCTGTCTACATTCAGCTGTCTGTCCTCACAGCTGTCTGTCTACATTCAGCTGTCTGTCCTCACAGCTGTTTGTCCTCACAGCTGTTTGTCCTCACAGCTGTCTGTCCTCACAGCCGTCTGTCCTCACAGCTGTCTGTCCTCGCAGCTGTCTGTCCACACAGCTGTCTGTCTACATTCAGCTGTCTGTCCTCACAGCTGTCTGTCTACATTCAGCTGTCTGTGATCACAGCTGTCTGTCCTCACAGCTGTCTGTCTACATTCAGCTGTCTGTGATCACAGCTGTCTGTCTACATTCAGCCGTCTGTCCTCACAGCCGTCTGTCTACATTCAGCTGTCTGTCCTCACAGCTGTCTGTCCTCACAGCTGTCTGTCCTCGCAGCTGTCTGTCCTCGCAGCTGTCTGTCTGCATTCAGCTGTCTGTCTGCACTCAGCTGTCTGAGTGCACGGTGATGTCAGAGCCTGTGATTGGCCAGGAGCTGAAGGTAAAGCAGATCTCATGCAGCTGATGATCACTGTGAGCTGTCATCAACAGGAAGTGACATCACCCACTGAACCACCACAACACCGGATAGGTCAGCTCTGATTGGTCAACTCTGATCTGTCGGCTCTGGTTGGTCGGCTCTGATTGTCCGGCTCTGGTTGGTCGGCTCTGTTTGGTCGGCTCTGATTGGTCAACTCTGGTCTGTCGGCTCTGGTTGGTCGGCTCTGATTGTCCAGCTCTGATTGTCCAGCTCTGGTTGGTCGGCTCTGGTTGGTCGGCTCTGGTTGGTCGGCTCTGGTTGGTCGGCTCTGTGCAGCTTATTGTTTACACACAAATTTCAACTTAAAAAAAAAAAAGACACATTTTCAGGCTGAAAATGTTCCTGCTGGTTGTCAAAAGGGCCGAATTTTAAAAGTTTACGTCCGATATAAAAGAAAATAAAGCATGTATGTTTACAACAGCCTGATGTCGCTGACGTTTGCTGCTACAGTCGGTGCGATCGTTAAGCTTTGCTCAGACGGGCCGGACGACAGGGCAGAACTTTTAATAATCTCTAGCCGTGTATGTAAACTGTTAATATGTTGTTGCATCTGTTGAGGATTTTTTAATGTAAGCAAACAGAATGTACATGTTGAACCCCTTCTATTCCACAGTTACCCTCTGAGAATGTGCAGCTTCGTGCTCTGTGTTGTTGATATCGTTCACATGTTAAATTAAAGCT
The DNA here is from genome assembly GCA_903131615.1 of Diplodus sargus. Taxonomy (NCBI): domain Eukaryota; kingdom Metazoa; phylum Chordata; class Actinopteri; order Spariformes; family Sparidae; genus Diplodus; species Diplodus sargus. The sequence goes on along the minus strand of CAEMYA010000695.1, from coordinate 104,968 downwards.
GGGAATAGAGAAGGTTGAACTACCAGAGGCTCCGTCACTCAACTCATACACTCACACTTTACTTTCACTCCCTCTCACCTGTTCAGTTATTTATATTTCATTCCCCATTTAATATTTTATGTTGAGGTTTGATCCCCGAGTCCCTGAGCACTCCTGGAGACTCACCAGGACCCGAGCTGCCCTCACGGATCAGCAGGCTGGATGCAGGCCTTGTATTTGTGATTTTATGAGTTTCATTCTGCAGTATGACCTTTTCTGCATGCCCCCCCCCCAGCGTGCACTGACTGGTAACACAAACAGTCCTCGTGTAGCGATCAGGATTCCTGTCAGGCTCAACACTTCATGTCACCAGCTTACTGTAGTCAGACCTGTTCAGACCATCAGCACCGTCCTGACGGATCGATCAGTGTTCAGCTCTCAGTCTGTCACTTCACAGCTGTGTCTGAGTGACCACCTGTGATCTGATGTCACTTCCTGCTCTTCATGTAAATAAACACATCCATCACTGGACAGACGACATGTTTCTACACAGAGACAGACATGTTACAAAGACACTAAACAGGAACAATATAGGCTCCTTCTTTGTCCCCAGACTCCCTTAACGAATGCGTCAGTTTAGTGAGTTGTTGAGTTGGAGACACTTTATAAACTCTGTGAAACTCTGTCTCTGACTCATTCTGCATTATTTGGACCTTCTTGTTAATTCAGCAAATGTTCTACATGAACTTCTTTCTGTCTTTGAGTAGAAACATGGAGTCTGTTTGTCTCAGTGATGGACGGGTTTGTTCTATATAGAGTCCAAATGAGACTCATGTCCACCTGTGATCAGATCCCTCAGGACAGGTGTGGCAGCAGGTCTGATCAGCCGCTGGACTCTGACAAACGTCCCTCATGTCTCCTCTCATGTCGCTGACCCGTGTTGACCCGTGGTTTTATTGTTGACGTGTGTTATCAGAACCATCACGCTGCTTTCACGCCACTCTTCACTCACTTTGACTCGACAGCTTCAGAGCTGGAGTGTGAAATGTTTAATGCATCACATCGACGTCGCATTTCTGTCTTCTTTAAGTGATTCGAGCGTCTTCGGCCACATTGGTTAATGAGGCACAGAAACGTGGCTGGCACCTCAGAAACCTCCTCTACACAACAGAAGAATATGTAATGAAAACAACCGACATGTGATTTTGATTTTGTAATCTGTCTGCCTTTGTATGCAAGCTGAATATTATGGGAAAAAAACAAACTGCATGCATCTGTTCTTGGTTTTGTCATGAGATGACTTTGCCTAATGTTTGATACTGTTTTCTGTATAAGAATAACTAGACGACTGTGGATGCTCTCAGATTATGCTACGAGTCTCAATCAGTCTTTCTTCTGGACGACATTTTGTACCTTTGAACACTATCGCATCGCCTGTTTGGCTGCTGTATTGACTATCTGGAGCGTGACTTGATGTGAATTAAACTCTCTCCTTTGTTGTTTTGGTTCCTTTTTAACACTCAGGCACCTGTTTGCATTATTGTTGAAAGTATGAATATAAATGCATTGTCTCAAATGATATTTGAGTCCCAACGGGCAGCTCGTGGTTCCTTTCCTTCTTTCTGTTTTCTTAATTTCTGCTTGCATGTGTTTCAAAGATTAATTAAAGAACAAGTGACTGGACTCTGATGATAAATAGTCCAGATCAGTCTGTTCCCGTCAGAATGACGTCACCACCCGCTTGTCAACAGCTCATCCATGTTTCAGTCCCAACCTGAAACCTGCCGTGTCAAACTGACCTGCAGGACATCGATCAGTGTGACAGAGTCGCCAGCTCACCTTCAGCACCAGGTCCTGTACAGAAGTCCACGATATCACGGCCCAGTCGGGGTGATCAGAGGCCTCTGGTGTCGGTCCGCAGGAAGAACGGCTCGGTGGTGGATTCTCAGAGGTCTCTGGTCTGAACATCTTATTTTCACCATCTTCTCAAGCGTCTGCAATGCAGTAACAACTTCAGCGTGTCACAAAACACAAGTCTGTGTAGTTACATTGATTATTAGTGATTAATGTGAAGGTGTGATAGGAAGCTAATCTAACCAGAAGCTTCAGGACAGGGTACCTGGAGCAGGTGTATACATTAATGCACAGCTCCACAGGACTGTTACAGCTGACAATAATATCAGGTTAACTGGTATCAACAGTTAGCTGTTAGCTGTTAGCTGTTAGCTGTTAGCTGGTGTGGCTGCTGTCATGTTGGTCACACAGACTCTCTGAACCTTCAACACTCGTAGAGTTTTGATTCATTTCACAAAACACACAATAAAATGTGTTCACATCAGTTTGACTGAGAACATTTTGTCTTGTGTACACAGTTATCATCCTGTGAGAGTGTGACATCATCACAGCCCTCTTTGTCACTTCCTGTTTGTGTTACGTGGTGTTAGCTGTGTGTTTGTGCTCTGGTTAGGTTCAGACACACAGATCATCACGTCCAGTCCTAAAACATCTGCCTCTGTCTCCACAAACAGCTGGACAGCATCCTGACGCCTCACTCTCCTGCTGACATGAGGTCAGCTCATACCAGGTGATTCTTACTGTGGAACTGTTGATCTGATACCTGTGAACATTGTGTTATTTGCAGTTTTATTGTGGCGTTGCAGACACAGACGCCCCTCAGTGTTACAGCTCTTCTAAAGCATCATTCAACTCGTTCTAACCTCTTTCAGCTGATTGTTTTGGCTCCATTAATGTTTCATAAACAGTCCCAATCATCCTTCCAGTGATGATGGAGCTGTTTCTAACAGCAACACTGTGACTGCAGAGAGCAGCTGCTGACACACAGATGTTCAGCTGACGGAGAGAGGAGACTGCAGCAGATATTGATCAGGACACACAAACATGATGAACACATGAACCATCTGATCTGATCTGTGACTGACAGCAAACTGTCCGCTGACTTCAGCTGTCAGCTGTGTGACTTTCTGCCCCCTGGTGGCCAACAAATCCATTAATCCAATTTATAAGCAAGTCACTTGAAGATTAACTTGTTAATGTAATATTTCATTGATCATCACATTAATACTTTCAGTCAATAAAGTCAGACTTTGGAAAGAGGAACCAGAAGTCAGGACAGAAAGTTTCATCAGGCCTTTCTGTGGTTCTTCAGAGAGACCACTCTGCATCCTTCTCTGATTTAATCTCTACACCACATCTGTGGAGCAAATAATGTGGAGCGAAGAGCAGAAACACACCAAGAGTCTCGTTTGTACCCTCTATTGTTCCTGTGACAGCAGGTTTTGTGTGACAGCCGCAGTAGGAGAATATATATAAAGAGCGGCGGACGCTCGTTGACTGTCAACACAGACGTGGAGGATGTGTGGAACTTGTGATTTATGTCTCTGAGCACAGCAGAAATGAGAGTGTTTGAGTTTTCCATCTATCTAACAAATGGAAATGTGTGAGCTGATGAACGAGCAGCTCTGGAGGCTGAGCTGTGTGAGAACATTACAGCTGCTCAGACCTCAGGGGCAACCTCACAGATGAGGAAATGAAATGTGGAGCTGAGGATCATGAGTTCACTTCTCTGACAACATCAGCTGTGACTGTAACTTTTCTGACTGAGTGTTCGTCCATCAGCCTCCTGAACGCTGCGCAGCCACCAGGCAGCACGCAACATGTCTCGTCTGCCACTAGAGGGCTCTCTGTCAGAACACAACACTGCTGAGCTGCTCAGAGGAAGTGGGTGCAGATCCAGAACTTCTGGAGGACTAAACACCTGGAGCCTGATCCAGAACCGAGCTCAGAGATCCACTCCTGTTGATCAGCCTGACTGCAGCAGTGATCCGGAGCTGATCTCCACTGTTGGGTCTTTCTGTTCTGTAATGTTGACTGCTGACTGAAGCTGGAGGGGAAATGGACTTTACTTCATGAACATAACATTACAGAGAGAAGACAGAGAACCAGAACCAGAACCACAGTATCTGCTGAGTGCTGAGTTCAGGCAGTGGCTCAGTTTAAACACACACACCCTTAAAGCTGCTAAGGTAAAAATGATGCAGTCAAGTTTTCCTCTCGTTATGTTTGGTCTCGATCGACTCTTTCGGACCCTCTCGGACCCTCTCGGACCCTCTCGGACTCTCTCGGACCCTCTTGGACCCTCTTGCACCCTATCGGACCCTCTCAGACTCTCTCAGACCCTCTTGGACTCTCTCAGACCCTCTCGGACTCTCTTGGACTCTCTCAGACCCTCTCGGACTCTCTCAGACCCTCTCAGACTCTCTCAGACCCTCTCGGACTCTCTCAGACCCTCTCTGACCCTCTCGGACTCTCTCGGACCTTCTCTGACTCTCTCCACGGGTGACCCAATGAAATGTTACCTTGAGGAAACTGGTGCGTTTCTCTGGTTTGAACTTTGCTGGTAACGTCTGGGTTGATGCGGGAACACACGCAGAACAAAGAACTGGTTGTTTGAAGACATTTGAATGCAGATTTCTGACAGATCATGTGTTAAAGAGTAACTTCCCTTGTTACAGTGAACCCAGTGTTGCCTCCACGCTGTCGACTACAGAGCGAATCTAAAGCTGGTTTTTAGTTTGTTGACTTGATGAAAAGGAACTTCTACAGTCTCCAGCCGGTTGATGAACAGCTGACTGGACTGTTGTATAAGCTGCAGGTTTAACAGGCTCTGGTATGTTGTGTTGTTGAGGGAGTCCAGAGTCCACTCATCCATGGAGAATGGTGTTTGCTCAGATCTCAGCGGTGTGGACTGGTGGAGGGAGGTACTTTAAGACGGGGCTGAGGCCTGCCAACACCCTGCTTGTTCTCAGGATTTAGTCTGGGTCACGGGGAAGAGATTAGAGCTCATACCGTCCTCCATCTTACATCAGCCTCGGTCTGAGGCCGAGCAGCAGCACAGACATCAGGACTTCACTAATGAAACCTGCTCATTTATATCAAACTCACTTCATCGACTCTCAGACTGAACACGTGGCTCTTACAGGTAAAGTGTGATCTCAGCAGCTGATCACCTGTTTGTGGATGATTCTGTGCATTCAATGTACTTCTCATACATCTCCATCTCATCCACAACCGCTGTAACAAAATAATTTCCCAGTCTGGGATCATTAAAGTATTTCTATCTATCTATCTATCTATCTATCTATATTCAAACTGAAGCCGCCCAGCTGCGAGTCACGTGACAAAGGTGTCAACATGTTGGAGTCAGAGACTTGACATGGAGGTCCAGTCTGTCTGGAATCCAGGCAGAAAGACGCCTGACCGCATCTGAGGACTCTGATTTTAATCCGCTGCAGCATTTAAAGCTCTTCTGAAATCAAAGTCACCTCCAGTGGATCCACAGATCAACCTAGCAGCAGTCCGTAACAACCATCCGTCCGGTTCTGTGCTGCTCACACACACTCGGTTCCGGCCGGAGGCTCGGAGCTCAGACAGGAAGTGCTGCTCCAACATGAAAACAACCTGAGAGCAACAGAAATACATCTTTTTATGAAACATGCATCTGTGATGTCGAACCAACGTCCTCCTCTCATCTCATGTTCTATTCCTGTCACTCCTCCTGTTTGTGTCTACACAGACTTCAGACGTCAAATGAGACCAGAAGAACTGATCCCTGAACAGTCTGGATCCACATACAGCCCACAGCATCCTGAGAGGATCTGCAGGATGAGAAGCAGGGAGGTTCACATCCCGTCACCACCACACAGCTTCATCATTAACCTCTCCTCAGATGATTGACAGGTTTACCTTGCATTGACTCAATGTGCTTCACTTTGTGGGACATCCTGTCCTCCACAGAGCTGCTCACAGCTGGTGCTTCACTGCAGGTGTTCAGGTGCACAGCTGTCTCGTCTGATGCTACTTAAACTGGACTTGTTTCTCTGGAGCTCTGAACACTGAACCATCCCTGGACCAACACTGAACCAGCACTGGACCAACACTGAACCAGCACTGGACCATCACTGATCCACACTGGGAACCAGCACTGAACCAGCACTGGACCAACACTGAACCAGCACTGGACCAACACTGAACCAGCACTGGACCATCACTGATCCAACACTGAACCAGCACTGGACCAGCACTGAACCAGCACTGAACCAGCACTGAACCAGCACTGGACCAACACTGGACCAACACTGGACCAACACTGGACCAGCACTGGACCAACACTGGACCAGCACTGAACCAGCACTGGACCAACACTGGACCAACACTGGACCAGCACTGGACCAACACTGGACCAGCACTGGACCAACACTGAACCAGCACTGAACCATCACTGATCCAACACTGAACCAGCACTGATCCAACACTGAACCAGCACTGATCCAACACTGAACCAGCACTGGACCAACACTGAACCAGCACTGATCCAACACTGAACCAGCACTGATCCAACACTGGACCATCACTGATCCAACACTGAACCATCACTGATCCAACACTGAACCAGCACTGAACCAACATTGAACCAGCACTGAACAAGCACTGGACCAACACTGAACCAGCACTGGACCAACACTGAACCAGCACTGGACCATCACTGGACCAGCACTGGACCAACACTGGACCATCACTGATCCAACACTGAGCCATCACTGATCCAACACTGAACCAGCACTGAACCAGCACTGAACCAACACTGAACCAGCACTGAACAAGCACTGGACCAACACTGAACCAGCACTGGACCAACACTGGACCAGCACTGGACCATCACTGATCCAACACTGAACCAGCACTGAACCAGCACTGAACCAACACTGAACCAGCACTGAACCAGCACTGGACCAACACTGAACCAGCACTGAACCATCACTGGACCAACACTGAACCATCACTGATCCAACACTGAACCAGCACTGAACCAACACTGAACCATCACTGGACCAGCACTGAACCAGCACTGGACCATCACTGGACCAACACTGAACCAGCACTGGACCAACACTGAACCAGCACTGGACCAGCACTGGACCAACACTGAACCAGCACTGGACCAACACTGGACCAACACTGGACCAGCACTGGACCAGCACTGATCCAACACTGAAGCATCACAGACGTCAGCCGTGACGTCACAATCTGAGGAGTGAATGATGTCACCTGGACAGAACCAGGCTCATGTTTTTGTCCTACTGGAGTTTAATGATCTGCTGAGTTCTGTTGGATTCCTGTTGGACAAAACAAACATAGCGAAGGGAAGTTTCTGCCTGCCGCTCTCTATATACTCTCTATATTTCTGTTTTAAGAAGCTGAACCAGACGATGATTAAAGTACTGTCGTTATTCATAATGATCCAACAGGGAATATTAAGGAATGAGAGCTTCCTTCCTTCAGGACGTTTACCGGCTCAGTGTTCATGTCTGATCGTTCACACACCTGTTGTCTGATAATCTCACCTGTAGAGAGCAGAACAACAGCCTGGTCACAGGGGAAACACTTTCACTCTGCTGCTAGCACAGCTCCCGTCTGTGTTGACTTCATTAATACCCTGTTGTTGCTCTTTAACTAATTGTTTTTGCAATTAGAGTGTTTGGTGGAAATACTGCAGTGGCGGAGGCCCTCAGCGAGACACAATTAACACCACGCTGCTGTGATCCATTACACCGGGACACTCGTCAGGGACGTGGTTCAGGCGCAGAGGTGGAGTCAAAGGTTTGGTGTGATGGAAACACATTTAGTGTCTGACAGAAACAGAAGAGACAGACTTCTGCTGATATCTGATGCTGCAGTCAAAATTCAAATCAGGATTAAAAAGTGCTCTGAGACTGTTCGCTCGGAGGCTTCAGGGGATTTAACTTTGTTCACATCATCGTCCTCTTCAACACGAGAGCAGTTTAAAACTCTGAACTTTCAAGAAGAATATTAATAATCACAATAATCAACCTGTCAGCATAGATGACACGTCATTACACGCTCAAACTGTTTAAAGTAGAAACACTGAATCCTCCACATGAGCTGTGCCGAGCAGATCCACGTGTAGTCACATGATGTTTGTCCAGCTTCACTCTGTGAGCTCAGAGCACCTGGATCAGCTGTGTTGTCATGGAAACACAAATACACAGGTGGTTAACGCTGTAGTTGGGTTGGGTTCAACCTTACAAAGTACGTTAAGGTTGATTTATGTTACGCTGAGTCGCGTCACGTCGCATTTTAGTTAAATAAATTACATCTGCTCATTTATGGACTTTTAAAAAATCTAAGTTATAAAAAGCACTTCACACAGCAGAATGATAAATATAAGTCTTACAATCATCAGGTTTAAACTACAGGGGTCCAGCTCACCTGTGCTTCAGGTTCTTTGTAACCTACAGAATTACACGACCCGGTGGACTGGAGACAACCAGCGCAGCAGATGACTGCAGAAGACTGAGAAAACCGCCTGCTGTCAGACTGTGCAAGAGTTTATCTATTGATCATCATCATCAATCCATTCTAACGTCCTGTTGTGTTAGAAAACATGTCGGTCCACTTCAATCTCACCAAGCTGCTGGAATCTGAGTGTGTGTGTTTGTTATAATCTCACACAAACACACTCAACACAACAGGAAGTCAGTCACAGTGAGTTTAATCTATAATGCTCTGACCTCAACACAGTTTTAAATACACTCAGCGAGGTCTGACGGAGGTAAAGGTTCTGCTCAGTCCCCCGACACACCTGACACACCTGACACACCTGACACACCTGACACACTGCCTGCTCATCACAACGAGGACAAGATGGCTGTCTGTATGCCACAGTTACCATGGTAACAGGAGGAGGCGACTGTATGTCAGTGATGTGTTCAGTGTAAACACACCTGACAGTCGTAATGTGATGATGATGATGTTTGTGTAGATTAACTTCAGTGTGACAGCAGCTGCTGATATGCTGACATCATTACAGCCACATGTTCATTCATGATTACATCTTTTTATCTTTGTTCAGAGTAACACAATCAGTAAATAACTCACATATTTATCTTTTCATCATGTTAAATGACGAACGTATAATATGATATTCTACAGTATAAACTCTGTCACTTCCTGTATGTGACAGTATTTTATTATTATCCCTGTGTGTGTATTACATAATAGACTAACATGTACTTCATACTATATGTGTATGTCTGCTGTATGATAATCTATGGATACACGTGTTTTATGTATTTATGATGTGCGGCATGAGTGACCATCTGTATTTTTACATCAGTCTCACAATGACCACCTGAAAAGATGTAAACTGGACCTGTGACAGTTTATCTATAGTGGTAGGAACTGTCACAAACTGTCTTTATTTATTTGTATTTTTCTCTTTTTAATGATTTATTTCTCTACTGTCTTGTTCTACTAAACATGTGCCTCTAAACGTATATATGTTATATGATCTGATCTAATGTAGCCTGATCTGAAATTAAGGCGTGAGTTTAGAAAAGTTAAAGTGTGAGTGTTGAAACACGTCGGCTGCCTCCACTCGGATGTTCACACCTTTAAAAGAGTCACTGCTGCTCTGCCTGTATAGCACAAACACCAGAGAACACCATCTCCCATGATGCCCCGCGCCGCCGCAGACCCGCCCCCTCCGTTTGAATGGCAGGTTGTTTGTTTGAGGGCGACCAGCTGCTAACTATTCCAGTCTCAGAGCAAACATGGGGAGCAGCGCTCCTCTGCGCTCCAGCGAACACTCCGACAAGCTACGGCAAGCTGGAGGGACAGCCACTTCCGCTCAGCCTTCAAAGTAAAAGCACGGTATAAGAACGATTCATTGAGCACACACAGATTAATTTAATCTGACTTCAAGAAGGATTTAAGAAATTCTGCAGTCCTCGTCCAGCCGCACCACTCTGTGTATTACTTACTGTTTAGTTAGGGAAGATGTTTAACCACATTTTATGCAAGTTTAAATTAAATTAGGAAATTCTTTCAGTGAATTTTCCCCCTAGAAATCAACAACTAATCAATATTTTATAATTAATTAATCTATTAAATACTTTTGTATATTTAATGTTTGAAAATTATCAAATCAATTTTCTACAGCTCAGGATGACATTTAACAACTGCTTTTTTCTTCTCATCACAATAAAATACAAGTAATTGTCTGGCAGTAATTGAAAGCTACTGAAGTATCAAAAGTACTGGTAAAGGTACTCCACACAATTATCAACATATATGCACAGGATATGCTGTATGGCTACATTTCCCTCTCTGATTATCTGATTAATATTCAGGGTTTTTCTGCATACATGTACAGTTTTGCTGCTTTAAATGGCTCTAATGCAGCATGTAATCTGCAAAGTAACTATAGTTTACAATTAAAAGTAGTGAAGTAAATAATCTAGCAAAGTAGAAGTACCTCCAAAGTGTACTTAAGTAAAGTAACATAAGTGAGTAAATCTGGAGTACTTAGTTACATTCCATTACCACCAGTTAACATGGTAGATTTCATTTATAGCTGCTAGAATAGCTGCTAGCATAGCGTTGTATTTAGCATTAGTTTTTAATCTTTTTTATTATCTTTAAATGCCTGAAAGCAGACCGAGTCCTCAGAGTTTGCTGGTTATTAAGATATTCGTTGGGAAGGTGACAGTTCAGTTCAAATAATATTCATTAAAAACAATGTGGCTCAAACTCGGGACAGTTCAGCTAATGCTAGCTGTGACGTCATGAAACGCGATGCTGACGTTTCACTCTCCGAGCTAGCTCTGTGGCGGAGCGTTTTATTTTGAAAAGCCCGACAGAAGTGTGCTCGGTTCCGTTGCAGTTCTGACAGCAGCTCGGTGTTGAGCAGCAGCAGCTCGGTGTTCGGCTCTCAGGCTCTTTATTACAGCCTGCCTCGCTCCGTCTCTCTCTGTGGACCGCCTGCAGCCGCCCGGACCGTCCCTGTATTCATCCATGCATGTTCTGTGACGGGGTTCGGTCTCGGGGCGGTTCGGTCGTCGCTTCAGATGAGAAGACGTAAAAGATGGAGCTTCACATTTTAGAGCACAGCCTGAAAGTGGCGAGTATAGAGAAGGACGGGATCCAGATCTGCACGCACGGATTAATCAAACTCGCTTTCCTGGCCTCCAAGACCCGGTACGAACTTCACACGCGCGCGCGCACACACATATGTGTTTACTGCGGGGGGACGTTACAGCAAAGTAACGCCAGATGCTGCATGTAACGTTACTCTGTGTGTGTGTGTGTGTGTGTGTGTGTGTGTGTGTGTGCGTGTGTGTCCTGTGAGGAGGATATTCAATCTGAGAAAACTTTAATCAAACTGCCTGACAGTGACGTCACTACAGGCCTGTACACTGTCATTATGATGACGTTACAACCACCACTGTGTATTAATGTTGGGCTGAGTTCATTAGTTCACTGTATGTGTGTGTGTGTGTGTGTGTGTGTGTGTGTGTGTGTGTGTGTGTGGATCATCTGAACTATGTAGAAGTAACTGATTACATGAAGTATTTCAGATTGCCCTCTAAATGTGACGTTAACTCAGGCTGCCAATACCTTAATATGACCAAGTGTACTATCCAAGTACTTCAGTAATACTGTAGTAATACTGTAGTGGTACTGTAGTAATACTGTAGTGGTACTGTAGTATTACTGTAGTGGTACTGTAGTAATACTGTAGTATATTAATACTGTAGTAATACTGCAGTAGTACTGCAGTATATTAATACTGTAGTAATACTGTAGTAGTACTGTAGTAATACTGTAGTGGTACTGTAGTAATACTGTGGTAGTACTGTAGTGTATTGCAGTAATACTGTTGTAATACTGTAGTAATAGTGTAGTGGTACTGTAGTAATATTGCAGTAGTACTGCAGTATATTAATACTGTAGTAATACTGTAGTGGTACTGTAGTAATACTGCAGTAATACTGTAGTAATACTGCAGTAGCACTGTAGTAATACTATAGTAGTACTGTAGTGGTACTGTAGTAATACTATAGTAGTACTGTAGTGGTGCTGTAGTAATACTATAGTAATACTGTAGTGGTACTGTAGTGGTACTGTAGTAATACTGTAGTGGTACTGTAGTAATACTGTAGTGGTACTGTAGTAATACTATAGTAGTACTGTAGTGGTGCTGTAGTAATACTGCAGTAGTACTGTAGTGTTACTGTAGTAATACTGTAGTGGTAATGTAGTAATACTATAGTAGTACTGTAGTGGTACTGTAGTAATACTATAGTAGTACTGTAGTGGTACTGTAGTAATACTGTAGCAGTACTGTAGTGGTACTGTAGTAATACTGCAGTGGTACTGTAGTAATACTGCAGTAGTACTGTAGTGGTACTGTAGTAATACTTTAGTAGTACTGTAGTGGTACTGTAGTAATACTGCAGTAGTACTGTAGTGGTACTGTAGTAATACTGTAGTAGTACTGTAGTGGTACTGTAGTAATACTGTAATGGTACTGTAGTAATACTGCAGTAATACTGTAGTGGTGCTGTAGTAATACTGCAGTAATACTGTAGTGGTACTGTAGTAATACTATAGTAGTACTGTAGTGGTACTGTAGTAATACTATAGTAGTACTGTAGTGGTACTGTAGTAATACTGTAATGGTACTGTAGTAATACTATAGTAGTACTGTAGTGGTGCTGTAGTAATACTATAGTAGTACTGTAGTGGTACTGTAGTAATACTATAGTAGTACTGTAGTGGTACTGTAGTAATACTGTAGTGGTACTGTAGTGGTACTGTAGTAATACTGCAGTAGTACTGTAGTGGTACTGTAGTAATACTGTAGTGGTACTGTAGTAATACTGCAGTAGTACTGTAGTGGTACTGTAGTAATACTGCAGTAATACTGTAGTGGTGCTGTAGTAATACTGCAGTAATACTGTAGTGGTACTGTAGTAATACTATAGTAGTACTGTAGTGGCACTGTAGTAATACTGTAGTAGTACTGTAGTGGTACTGTAGTAATACTGCAGTAGTACTGTAGTGGTACTGGAGTAATACTGTAGTGGTACTGTAGTAATACTATAGTAGTACTGTAGTGGTACTGTAGTAATACTGTAGTGGTACTGTAGTAATATTATAGTAGTACTGTAGTGGTACTGTAGTGGTGCTGTAGTAATACTATACTAGTACTGTAGTGGTACTGTAGTAATACTGTAGTAATACTGTTGTGATACTGTAGTAATACTGCAGTAGTACTGTAGTGGTACTGTAGTAATACTTTAGTAGTACTGTAGTGGTACTGTAGTAATACTGCAGTAGTACTGTAGTGGTA
>CAEMYA010000695.1:73136-83278 GCA_903131615.1 Diplodus sargus | reverse complement strand
CCACTTCCTCTTCCTCCTCTTCCTCTTCCTCTTCCTCTTCCTCCTCCTCCTCCTCCTCCACTTCCTCTTCCTCCTCTTCCTCTTCCTCTTCCTCTTCCTCCTCCTCCTCCTCCACACACCTCATTTCCTCCCACATCAACAGAAGTGACTGTAGATGAAGAGTGAGACAGGTTTCCTCCCTTCATCGTGTTTCACTCTGAACATGTGTCTGCTGTGTGTTCAGGTCCGAGAGCGCGACCTGCCGATGGTCATGCACACGCTGTCTTCTGAGTTCACGTTGCTTCGGGTCGTCAACGGAGAGACTGTCGCTGCTCACGATCTGGGCGTCAGCAACGGATTTGTAAAGCCAAAACTGGGTAAACTAACTAATAAGTGTGTCACACAGATTAAAGAAGATTAAATCTTCCTGTGCTTCACTCAGATAAATTCACCACTCGGGATCAACCTCCATGTTTCACATTAATAACACTAATTATTTATGAAGAGCGTTTAGCTTCGCTCGACTGTCAACAGCAGATTTAATGAAACATGAAGAGACTGAGTGCTTCTTTAATTCAGACGTGTGTTGTCTGTGTGTTGTCTGTGTGTTGTCTGTGTGTTGTCTGTGTGTTGTCTGTGTTGCAGTGCCCCGGCCCATCATCCACCCACTGTCCAGCCCCAGCAACATGTTCTGTGTGACCAGTCTGGACCCGGACACGCTGCCCTCTGTGGCCACGCTGCTCATGGACGTCATGTTCTACTCTGGAGGGTGAGGACGGGGTCTGGAGGGTCACCACATGACGTGTCACCACATGACGTGTCACCACATGACGTGTCACCACATGACGTGTCACCACATGACGTGTCACCACATGACGTGTCACGGGCTGATCAATAGAAGAATTGAACCTACAATAACTGTTCAAACCGATCTGTTACACCGTGTCAGCTCAGATTTAATCCAGTCTCACACACTTCTACTCTGTGTTGTGCTGTTAAACACAGAGCATCTCTGCAGTCTACAGACCGTTCCTTTATGTACTGCACGCTTCAGTCATCAGCTGTTACCCCGAGGTTCCACCAGATACGTGTCCGCTGCGTTACGGCTCTGATCCGGTTTTGTTCCGCCATCCAGCACCCCCCACCGGTTGCATTTTGAGTCCAGCATGGCGCAGTACTGTCAACAGCTGGCGTCAAGAGACCGAGGAGTTCCCGCGATAATCACATGTGTTTGTCTCTTCTTTGAGATTTGTGTGCTGGCATCAAGTCGAGTGACTTGAAAAGTAACCAGATGTCATATTGTTGTTTCGGTGCGTGACTTCCTGCCTGCTCGGGGCTAAATTCAGCTGAAATGCTGCATCCGCCAGAAATAGAAGTCTTGTGTGTTTGTTCTGGAGGGTTCAGGACTGCCGGAGATACGCAGCGGACCTGCTGGAAGTTAACACAGAGACTAGAGTGAAACCATCAGCTCTGCTGGCGTGGTGGAGACGTAACGCAGCCGACACGTACCTGGTGGAATCTCGGGGTTAGCCGTTAGCTGGCCGGCGCTCTCCTCTGTAGCAGAGCTGACAGGATGAGTCGGTTTTATTATTGGACTGAAAGTAAAGTCTGAGTTTTGGACAACAGAGGGCATGTTGGACATGTTGGACACATTGGACTCTCTGGTGACAGAATTGTGCACCTATGAGAGTCGTGACCCGTGGCGTCCTGTGTTAGGGCCGTCCAACACATTCTTGTGAACATGATATAAAAATTTAAATGATGTTCTTTTGGGCTGAAGGATGAACTGACTTAAAGTTCAAGTCATATGTTAACTCTCAGTGCTGTATCGTAGTCAACTGGACCTCTTCTTCAGTTCTACCATACAGAATTATTACGACCCGGATGACTGACCACCTTCATTCAGAAGTCCAACCACATTAATACAACAGAGGTCACTGAGACATCATGATTTTCTGCCACAGATCAGAACTTGAGTGATTCTGGTTCAGACTGGACCATGAAGCAGTGACTCGTATGTCAAACAAACTTAACGTCTTCAGAATGTCCAACCAACGGTCCAGAACCACAGAACAGCAGTGCAATGGTCCCAGACAGTCAGCGATGTTTCCCTTCAGAACACTAGAGATAAAATACTCTGAATGACTTTGCTGTGGACTGATGTGACTGACGGTGGCAGAGACCAGCAGAGTGACTCTGACTGCGGTTTGTTTCAGGTCCAAGGATTCTGCAGCGTCCAGCGACGACTCGACTCACATCCGCTTCTTCTCCTTCTCCCTGATCGAAGGCTACATCTCTCTGGTGATGGACGAGCAGACCACTCAGAGGTGAAGCAGGAGGAGCTGTGCTCTGCTCGTGTTGTCTGATCTGTACCAGGTGTTAACGTCTCGCTCTGTAGCTGCAGCTCACCTCATTGATTCATCATCAGTGACACGTCTCAGTCAGGTCGAATATAAAACTGGTTCTAAAGGTGTTTGTTGGCAGCAGCTGGTAGGTCAGCACCTGAGGAGCTGCTTCTTTAAAGGAACAGGTCACCATTTCTCTCTGCTCCTCCTCTTCTCACTGGTTAACAGTTAGTCTGTAACCCGTGACAGGTGTTCTGGAGCAAAACCAACCAGAGCTTTAGAGTCCAGAGACGGACCGACAGGTGAAACAATTAAAGGTCCGGAAAACTAAAAAATGTATCATTTATCATTGAAACACTCAACAGTAATGTAATTTGTCACATTTAATTGAATCTGCTGTGTTACTTACATTTAACCAGAACAAACAGACGTATGTTTGTGGATGACTGGATGGCACCGCCCACCTGTACACTGATCCAGCTACCAACAGAGAGTTCTGGGCCCAGAACCAGTTAGAACCAACACAACGAGCTCCACAGAGAGAAGAGCGCTGCTGATGTCTGTCTGCAGGCCGGCCGGCTAGCTAGCTAACCAGCTAACCAGCCATTTGTCTTTGAGACTACAGATAGCAGGTGTTAGCCTCTACGCTACTGTTAGCATGACAGGTTAGCGCTGAGGCTCAGCTGTCACTCAACACGAGGCTAAAGGAGCATTTCTGATGAAAACAATCATTTTAAAGATCACTTGTCCCTTCAGTACTCACGTTCTACTTTCTTGACTCTGAGGTTTAATAGCTTTGTTCTCTTCCAGGTTTCCAAACAACGTCCTCTTCACCAGCGCTTCAGGTGAACTTTGGAAAATGGTTCGTATCGGAGGACAACCTTTAGGATTCGGTGAGTTTGATTTGGCTCATTTGAGCCTCTTTGACACATGAAGTCTGGACAGAATCGAGAGAATCAGATCGGATGTTCATGATTGAGACTGTCCGTGTCAGACGTGTTCACACGTGTTGGAGACAGCCTGTGTGTTTGGGCGAGGGGCGGGGCCTGCAGGAGGCAGGATATGACATCAGAGGTCACTGGAACGTCTTCATCCCTCCACTTCACCCACATCTTCTTCAAAAACTCTTTCCTCATCCTGGGACATTTTAATCTTTCTCCCACTCGCTCGCTGTGTCTGAGATGAAGCAGCTCATCATGTGTTTTCTGTCTGCAGACGAGTGCGGCATCGTGGCCCAGATATCAGAACCTCTGGCAACTGCTGACATTCCAGCTTATTACATTAGTACCTTCAAGTTTGACCACGCACTGGTAAGAACCGTCGACTTACCGCGAGTCTAACATTAAAATACAGTTCCTGACTTTTGATCACGTCACTTTGTGCACTTTGTACATTTAATTTAGATGCTTAGTGATGTTTTAGACCAAGCGACTGATGATGACCGTGAGAGTTATTTCCGGGCCTGCTGGGTACTGAACCGTTCTGTGTTGTGCAGGTTCCTGAAGAAAACATCCAGAGTGTGATCGGAGCTCTGCGGACGAAGAGCACGACAACACAGTGAAGGAATCTGGAGGAAAACAGCCGTTTTCATTTGTTCAAGCGTTATCATGTCCAAAAAGTGCCAAGAGTTGATTGGTGGACTCCTGTGACGGCTCAGAGGAGGGAGAGGAGGGAGAGGAGGGAGAGGAGGGAGGTGTCGCGGGAGTGACGGTGTGTTACGGATGCCTTTGTTACCGGGTCGGTTCCCCCCGTCGGCCCTCCGTCCTCCTGAGCTCTGACGCTCTGGTCGTCTTTAGTTGTTTAGTTTGTTTCCTCCCGACGCTGCGGGCACCATACTGTGTTAGTTCCATCTGACGAGGACGACGAATGTAAGATTATATATCTGTATATCTAAATATCTATATATCAGCTCTCCAGCTTTACTTTGTTCCACAGCTCCTCTCTCAGTGCCAACTTGTCTGAATGATTAACTGATGCCTTCGCCTGAAACTGGTCACGTGTGCAATCGAAGGAGACAATTATAGAGACGACCAGCTGAGCCTGAGCAGGACCAGCTGAGCCTGAGCAGGACCAGCTGAGCCTGAGCAGGGCCAGCTGAGCCTGAGCAGGACCAGCTGAGCCTGAGCTTCAGTATCATCATGTGTTTTATGCTTTTCGTGGCTGTTCACCAGGTTTTAACGTTTCATTCAGTCTTCACACTGTGAGCGTTTTAACGATCTGAAGTCTAAAGTTTTAAACAAACTGATCTGTTTCATTCTTCATGTTGGTAATCAATGAGCTCAGAGTGGGATCACGTTATTGATCCAGAAACAGTTTCACACCAAGTTGTCTGTAAAGAGATTATTTTAGGTTTTTCAGTTGTCAGACTAAAATCAGCTGAATTATTTATTAATCTGGCGCCACCTGCTGGTCACAAACCAAAGTCCTCCAGCTCTCAACATGCTAGCATGCTAACGCTAGGATGTTAAACAGAATGAATACAATTTGCTACACATTAGCATGTTAGCATTGCTGCTGTGATGCAGGACAGTTTTAAATGAACAACAATATATCTTTGAGTTTTGATGTTCTTTAAACGAGAACTGAGGCTTCACAGCATTTGGTCTCATTTAGTGAACTGACTAATCTAAAGATCAATAAGTGAGAAAATGTTCCATCACTGGAACTAACTGAGAAAATACAAAGAAAACAACCGTCACAATATTCAAATGTTCATGTCTAAAGTGATGATGACGTAGGTTCAGATGATCAGATTATCAAATAATCAGATTATCCGATTGATTATCAGATAATCAGACTTTACTTTTCATCAGAATCTTTTTTGTCTTATTGAAGATAAAATCAGTTAATTTAAAAATAACTTTTTTAACTACTTGGGCTTTGAGCAGATCCTCCCTAAACTGTCTGATTGATTACACCTGGTCATCAATAACAGCCGATCAACACTGAACACTGTGAAGCTGCAAAGTAACTCGTAACTAAAGTTATCACTTAAAAGTAGTGGTGTGAATAAATAAATAAATGATAAAAGTGATTAAAGTCAGCTTTATCTTAATCAAACATATTAATCCATTTCTGATTTCACTTTCATTGATACACATGGAGCTGAAGCCTGGAGGTGATTAGCTTAGCTTAGCATAAAGACTGGAAGCAGAGGGAAACAGTTAGCGTGCTCTGTCCACAGCTTAAAACAACGACTCTGAGCGTATGAAATATTGTTTATTGTAATCTGAAACACTCCAACATGTTGTTATTGATAAAGAAAGAAAACTGATGACTTATTGATCCTGTTGCTCACAGTGTGAAGCTGCTGTCAGACCTGATGATGATGATGATGATGATGATGATGATGTTTGCATCAACACTAGTAATAAATGACTGAGCCACTTTGACAATGTGCTAGAATAATGACAAGTGCTAACATAAGCTAATGTCCACACAGGGACACCCTGGTGTCCTCCTTAAAGCTGCCCCCCCTCCCCCTCCTGCCCCCCTCCCCCTCCCCCTCCTGCCCTCCTGCCCCAGTGTGCACTTTAATGCAGGTCGCCCCACAGACCCGCTGTACTGATGTGAATATACAGGAGGGCTTTTACTTTACATCCTGTCCGCACGAGGACGATTCTGTTGGTCTTAAACATGTTTTTCTTTCTTTATTTCCTCCGGATCAGCTGTGACTGGTTTCTGATCAGCTGTGACTGGTTTCTGATCAGCTGTGACTGGTTTTATCAGTGTTAAACACGAGGACAGTGACGTTTCTTCTGATTCACAGAAAACAGTGAAAGCTTTTGTCATTTGAAGCTTCATGTGTGGAGAAAATAAACAGGCTTGTTGTTTTTGGAGCTCGTTTTCATCCATGTGTCATTTTTACTGTCTCTCTGTCATCTGTGATCAATGAGCTGGTCACATCTCTGTCATCACACCTCAACAGTAGATCAGTCACATTTATCTATCAGAGTTTTTACTTTCTCTGAATCCTGAGATTTAAGTCAGAATTCAGAAAAGGATCTGAGAACAAAAACAGTGAATGTTGACGATATAAAACAACTGTGATAACATCAAGTTAAACTGTAGTTTAACGGCGGCTGTGATGTCACAGACCCGACATTAAAACATATTGCGTTCTGATAATAACAACAGAAATATAAAACACACTAGAAGTGTCTTCAGGTATTTTGATGAAATGAGTCCCAACTGTGATCAATCAGTCCGATGTCTGATCTGGGATCAGTGTTTGTATCAGAAGACTCAAACATCAGTGACTGAAGCAGCGCTCATTACTAACATGCATACACCATCTACTTCCCTGCAGATCAATACAAGTATTGAGCTTTTTACTTCTCACTTATGTGATGAATCAACAGATTCAGTGGTTCAGGTATCAAAGTCATCTGCAGACTGCAGCAGCCACTTCCTGTTTGTGCATCAGAACAACAGAGCAACGGGGAGGAAAAACGCTTCACTTCTCATGATTGATTGATTGATTGATTGTCAGCTGAGTCACACAAACATCGTCATGTACACTGGGCTTCACCATCCATCTGTGTAAGGACCTGTCTCTTTAAGGCCCGCCTCCCTGACAGCCCAGCCCGCTGTGATTAGTCAGCTCCCACAGGCCTGAGTCGGCACTGTTCACTATGTTTTTCGCTTAAGTTAGCTTCACTCGTACCATGAAATCACCACAACATTATGACAACACCAGTCCCACAGACTGGGAGGAGCCACATTAGCAACATGCTAACACCATTGAAAAAACAGTAAAACAACATCAAACATGACAACTTACAATCTGAAGTCAGCTGACAGGCGGCTGGTGTCGTCTCCTCTTAACAGTCCAGCTGATGATCCAGTCTGTAGCTACAACCACATGCAGTGAGCTGCTGAAGTTAGCTGAGCGGCTGCTGAAGTTAGCTGAGCGGCTGCTGAAGTTAGCTGAGAGGCTGCTGAAGTTAGCTGAGAGGCTGATGAAGTTAGCTGAGCGGCTGATGAAGTTAGCTGAGAGGCTGCTGAAGTTAGCTGAGCGGCTGCTGAAGTTAGCTGAGCGGCTGCTGAAGTTAGCTGAGCGGCTGCTGAAGTTAGCGGGCAGGTCTGACACATACTTTTCAGCAGTCTTCAGTCTTTGTGAGGACAGGTGTGTCACATGTCCAGTGAGATATTTTATTTATTCCACAGTTGCTGACATGTTAGCTGTTAGCTTAGCATCCGGTCTTGACTGAAACAGTACCACCTGACATTGGACCTCAGTGGCCAGAACGTTCACATCCAGTAATGTCTCTGATTGGTTTGTAGGGACGGGAACGCCCCCTGCTGTGATTGACTCATTGGTACAAAAACGCCCACTTTTTCTTCTTCTCTTCTTGTGTCAAGTTGCGCTTTTGAGCTTTTTGTCTGTTTTACACTGAAACATTTTCTCAGTTTCTTTAAAAAAGATGAATTGAAGTTATTGTCATAATAGCTGTTAGTTATTGTCTAAAATACCACTTCTTGATAATTAAATTTATTTTTATTGTACAACTCTACTGAATCTGTTAATGAGACAGAAGGTAATTTAATATTTCAGTTCAACATTTCAGAATCTGAACTCTCATATAAACATGAGTCCAGGTTATTTAGACGCGTCCACATCGTTAATAACTCACATTAATTATTATTGTAAACACACATACAAATGAGTGCAGAGAGTAAAGACCACCTTTATTCAGTCTGTAAAGATCCTATATTAAATGTGTGAATTGATGATGATGATGATGATGATGATGATGATGATGGTGATGGTGGTGATGAGGAAACCAGGCTGAAGCTGAGAAAAAGGCAGAGTCGCTCATAATGTGGTAATAAAACATTTATTTAGACACGTTCTCCTAATATCAGACGTGTTGAGTGACACCACACAGGGAACAGTGAGCTCACCATCATCCAGACATGTCATTTCATTACACTGAGCAGACAGAGAGCTGTAGTTTTCAGTTGGACAACCAGCAGTAAAGGCTGTGACAGCAGCCTTCATCAGGTCCATCTGCAGAGACGACGCTCCTGAGCCAAGTCCAGCTGACGACATCTTGTCTGAACAACTCAAAGACTCTGACTTATCATCATAAATTCATTCAGTGTTACAGTCCGTCCTGGACGCCGTCCTGCAGGACACAGTCAGTCCGTCCTCTCTGCTCTGTCTCCTGTGGAGAGCAGCTGTCTTCAGGACTTCATGGGGCCCCTGATCAGCTCCCTGAAGGACTCGGGGGTCAGCGGGAGGCTCAGACAAACATCCAGCCTTCATCAACACTGAGCTCACAGGAGGGACTTCACCAGCGCCACCATGTGGTCAACACCACACGCTACATCCACCACCTGCCCGGGGACGGTCACCTGACAGAGTCACAGACGAGCTTTAGTTTGGTGATAATGTTTAATGTCTGCAGACGTGACGACTGAACATGTGGAGCCGTTCTGATCTCTACAAGCTTTAAACTAACTGTAGATCCATTTATTACAACTTCATTTGGTTTTTAATAAGTAATAATCCCCTCCAAGTATAAAGAGTAGAAACTCAGGACACGGTGAGGTAAAGCCTCGCTGTTCTCCGCCTCTGTTTCAGGACTAACACTGATGGACTCACCCTCCAAGGGAAGAACTGGTCGTCTCTCTTCCCGATGCCCAAACAACCTCTCACATTCTTCCCCCAGACGAAGAGCTCTCCTCCATCTGCAGAGAGAGGCGTTAAACATGAGACGGAGCTCCTGCTGAGATCCACACAGGACCGGTCCCACGTCTCACTGGGTCACAACTGACATGTAAACCAACGACCAGAACTCAGTGGAGCCCAGATCAGCTTCTTACTGCAGATAAACTGTCAAACTCAAACATGAGAGTAGCAGCAGCGGGACTCAAACCTGTGAGCGCAGGCCCGTCACACAAATCAGACGTTTATCAAAGTCATTTTTACAGTTTGTTAAATGTAAAGGAACATCACTTTAGATCTGATGTTTCATTTTGGATCATTGGACAAATATATAAAGATATATATAAATGTATATATCTTAAATGTAAAATAAATGACATTAAATAAAAATGGTCTGTTTTAATTCAGTCCATGGGTCCAAATGTTGATGCAGAACCGTCCTCGTCTGTCAGAGTTCACATTATGTTTAGCTTAAGTCAGTGTGGGCTCCAACGCTGTGATCGATCTGCATATCGTTTGGTACGGTCTGATCAGGTAACTGTCTGATCGTCTCACCTGTGACAGCAGCAAAGTGGTTCAGTCCACACCTGATCCGGGTCACAGCCACCGACGGGTTAAACTCTGAGCGTCCGAACAGCCTGGAGGGAATCATCTCCGGGGTTGACGACTCCGACAGCGCGGGACCTTTTCCCAGAATTCCATAGCCCCAAACAAACACATCTCCTCTATCTGATCACACACACACACACACACACACACACACACACACACACACACACACACACACACACACACACACACACACACACACACACACACACACACACACACACACACACACAGCTGGTTGTTTCATTTGTATGCAGTCAAAGCTTCAGCAGACACACTGAGCTGCTCAGTGACGCCCCCCTGAGGACAGGAGGACTCACTGCTCAGGAGATCACATATCACAGTCTCTGTGTCCAGGTGTGTCCAGGTGTGTACTGACCGTTGAGAACAGCCACCTGTGTTCCTCCACACGCTGCCTGCACCACCTTCCCACAGCCGCTCAGAGGAAGATGTCGAGGGGAGTTGATCTGAAACAGACAATGAGAGCTGTCTCACCTGTCCCCCTCACACCTGCCCCCCTCACACCTGCTCCCCTT
>CAEMYA010000695.1:51700-62789 GCA_903131615.1 Diplodus sargus | reverse complement strand
GTGAGAGACAGCAGGAGGGGAGGTGAGAGACAGGAGGAGAGGAGGTGAGAGACAGCAGGAGGAGAGGAGGTGAGAGACAGGAGGAGACCTGTCTGTCTGTGTTAGAATAACTGAAGCTGGTTGTTAAAGTGTTAAATAATTTGAATATTATTGTTATTAAGACAAACTAAACATTTAAACCATTAATACAGTAATTAAACTGAGCATTAGTAATATTACAATATTTAATAATGGATCATAAATAAGAGTAAATCTATACAATCCACACGAGCATCTGAAAGAGTTTATTTCTTTTGACTTTATTTTAGTTGGATGTTTCATATTAATATGACTGTGTTGTCTCTGATTATCTGTTCATACAGCAGCTTGTCCCATCTATCTCATCTGACCCCATACATTATATATTACATATTATAAATGATATGTTATTGTAGCCTTTTCCGTGCAACCGTGAGCTGTCCCAGCAGCACTAAGCACACAGTTCTAGTTGAAGCCTCTTCCACATACAACAACACAGTCCGGGGGACCGAACGCGGCTGCTGCGTCTCGTCCTGCGTCTCGTCCTCCAGCGTCCCCGTCTGCTCTCCTGAGCATCTCTCCTATGAGGTCCAGCACACTACTGCATTTAAAGGGAGACAGTGATTACTAACCAGGTGCAGCTCTGTCAGTCACTCACCTGGCGCTGCTCTCCTGAGCCCTCTCCACCTCACTCTCCCCTGCAGCCGGACCTCCACATACCTCCACCACCATCTGGCCGAACCTACTCTCCTCCCGTGGGAGTGATAGAGAACATCGGCCATGGCCATCTGTGCCCCCGGTTTATGTACCACTCTGAATTTGAATGGCTGCAATGCCATTTACCTCCAGGTGATACGGCCGTTGGTATCCTTCATGCGGTGAAGCCACTGGAGGGGAGCGTCGTCCGAACAGAGGACAAACGGCCGCCCCAGCAGGTAAAACCACAGCGCACCGACCGCCTAACGGATGGCCAAGCACTCATTCTCAAAGGTGCTGTATCGAGACTCCCTCCCAGGTAGCTTCCGGCTGATGTAAAGTACCAGACTCTCCAGGCTTTGAGGAAGTTGAGGTGATAAATCTGTGTTGCCCCTTCCGTGTCAGAACGCAAGACCTCATAGTTGACATCGTCCACTCGCTGTGTGACCACTTGCCGAGTAATTTGGAGCTGTATGACGGGAGTAAAACAAGCACTTTATCTCCTGGTGCAAATTGTCTTAATCTAGTTCCTCTGTTGTACAGGCGTTGTTGATTCTCCTGGGCCTTGAGCAAATTCTCCCGTGATAGTTGTGCTAATGTGTGGAGTTTTGCTCTAAGGTCCAAGACGTACAGGACTTCATTTTTACTTGGGCTCGGCCTCTCCTTCCAGCTTTCCTTAACCAGTTCCAGAGCCCCCCGCGGTGTCCAGCCATGAGCGGGCACTCCCGGCGGAAGTGTCCGGGCCGCCTGCACATCCAGCACTCTCACCCCGCCGCTTAAGGAACCCCCTGTAGGACAAAAACAGTGCCCGTAGCGGCTGGAAGCTGGGATGCAGAGAAAGCAGAGGAAGGATTAGAGTGGGGCAAAGGGGAGGGCTGAGTGGATGTGTGGTGTGGACCAGGGGCCACGGGTAGCAGCAGGTCTCTCCTGCAGACCACGAGCCAGAGGCTGTCCCTTGTTGTAGACCGCGAGGGTAACTGCGGCCACCAGGTCTGGCAGTCGGTGACACTGCACCCACTCTGACGTCCCCGTCGGAGCACCTCAACAACTGCTCCCGCACTGTCTGCTCAAGGATCCGCCCCTCCAACTCCCCTGGCTGCAGCCATCTGGTTGCCGCGTCCTTCAGCTGTTGGGCGAACCGAAGACGGTGATCCTCGGGGGAGAAGCCCATCCGGTCCAGGGTGGCTTTCCTCACGGCCTGGAAGCTCGAGCGGAGGCCAGCAGGCTAAGGGCTGCAGTCTGGGCCTCCCCCGACAATAAAGGGAGCACTGAGCTCCGCTGCTGGCCAGCCACATGCCAATGCCGTCAACTCAAACATATTGAGAAAGTTCTGGGGGTCGTCCTCCACAGCCAGTTTGTGCAGCATGACACCTGAGAGCAAGCGAGGAGGGGAGATGCTCCTGCCCCCGACTGAGCCAGTAGCGACTGCAGCAGCCGGGTCTGTCTGTTCAGCACCGCCTGATCCTGGTGCATCGCGGCGATCTCTCCCAGCATCTGGCCCAGTGTTGTCACCTGCTGAACGTGCAGCGGCTCTGTCATCCTGTGTCATCCCGCCAATGCAGCCTTTTCCGTACTACCGTGAGTCGTCTCAACAAGCACTGAGCACACAGTTCTCGTTTAAGCCTTTTTATTGGTCAGCGGGACCGAACGCGGCACGCACGTCTCGTCCTGCAGCGTCCCCGTCTGCTCACCTGAGCATCTCTCCTCTGAGGTCCAGCACATTACTGCATTTAAAGGGAGACAGTGATGACTAACCGGGTGCAGCTCTGTCAATCACTCACCTGGCGCTGCTCTCCTGAGCCCTCTCCACCTCTCTCTCCCCTGCAGCCGCACCTCGAGCATGCTCACCTCCACAGTTATATACTGTATTATATATTATATAGTGTATGCTTATGTTATATGCTCTATATTATGTGCTAAATCGTATGTTATATATTATATGTTATATATTAGATATTAAATATTAGTTACATTAGTTATATATGAAACACTGCTTCACAAACATGACAGTCTGCTGCAGGTCTATCGTGTCTCTTTTACACTTTGATGGTAAAATGTGTTTGAGTGACGACTCAACAGTAATGGGGAAGATAAAGTTACTGTCTGTGAGCAGAACAGAACCGACCCAGTTTGTTTAAATGTCTTTCTGTACATTATAACATTTACATTAAAGCTGTGTTTCTGACTGACTCTGTTCTGTAATCATCTGTCTCACAGACAGTCATGGCGGTCCTGGAGGTGTTCTGTAGCCTGATTGGCTGGTTCTGTCTCTACCTGTTGTTCTGTTGGACCTTCAGTCAGAGGTCACCTGAGTGGAACTGTCGGCTCGTCACTTTGTCTCACGGTGTCATCATTGTGCTGCTCACGGCGTACGTCGTCTTTATAGACGGACCCTGGCCGCTCACACACGCAGGTCAGACACACAAACACACAAAGACCTCTATTGACCTCTGACCTCTGTCTCCTGGCCTCTGACCTCTGTCTCCTGACCTCTGACCTCTGTCTCCTGGCCTCTGACCTCTGTCTCCTGGCCTCTGACCTCTGTCTCCTGACCTCTGTCTCCTGACCTCTGTCTCCTGTCCTCTGTCTCCTGGCCTCTGTCTCCTGACCTCTGACCTCTGACCTCTGTCTCCTGGCCTCTGTCCTCTCTGTCTCCTGCAGGCTCAGAGAACACAGAGTTGCAGACGTTGTCTCTCTGCGTGTGTCTCGGTTACTTCTTCTTCGACATGTGTTGGTGTGTGCGGCACCACGCGGAGGGCCCCGTCATGTTGGCCCACCACGCCGCGAGCATCGCAGGCATCCTGCTAGCCTTGCTGATGGGCGTGTCGGGCTGCGAGACATGCGGCGTGATTTTCGGCAGCGAGCTGACCAACCCCCTGCTGCAGACGCGCTGGTTCCTGCGTCAGCTGGGTCTTTACGACGGCCTGCTGGGAGACGCTGTCGACCTGATGTTCATCTTCCTGTTCGCCACCGTGCGCGTGGGAGTGGGCTCCGCCATGTTTTACTGCGAGCTCACGTCTCCCAGAACCACGCTGATCATGAAGTTGGGCGGCATGGTGATGTATGCCATCGCCTGGGTGTTCATGGTGGACATCGCTCGCTTTGGATACAAGAAGAGTCGAGCTAAGTACAGACGGTGGAGCGAGAACCACAGACTGAAAGACACAGGACATCAACACAAGATGGACTGATTTGTGGAGCCCGTCTGAACAATCGATCATCACGTAAACTCACACACCGCAGCAGATGTGTTGTCAGAGACTCTGCCTGTCAGATGTCCTCTTCTGGATGTCCAAATATAAAACAGTTTGACATAGAATCTGCTGATGGACGTTAACGAACAACCCGATCAACAGAATGAATGTTGTTGATCCACAGACTCGTTCAGTTCTGTTCAGTTTGTTCTGGTCCGGTTCAGACACAGCGGTGAGCTGCTGCCCTCTGGTGGTCAAATCTGAATCTGTTGGTCTGAAGCAACTTGAATCAGATCTGATGATTCTCTGACAACAGGCTGAACTAACCTTATTGATATTAATAATATATTACTAATATATTATCAATATATTAATAACACACAAACATTTAGCTACTCTTTGTGCTCACATCACATTGTTGTGTTGGTACTTTCATGCTACTGTGTCTCTTCTCAGCTGTGGTTTTAGTTTAAGGTTGATGACTGTGTGAACGTGTCTGTCTCTTGTTTTCAGTGCGACAGGTTGTCACAACGTCACATTTACTACTGTGAAACTGTGGGGGGCACCAAATCATACAAAATGCCAATTTCTAAGTCGTGTTGCTTTAAGTGTGCTCATAGAAGAGTGTGATCTGTAGATGCAGCAGCTTCAAGATGACATCACAGAACGACTGTTTCAGTGTTTCCTTCAGTTTATCATGTTAACAGGTTAATAACAACATCATCAAACTTTGATTAAAGGGTTAATATTAGTGTTGGTGCATCTTTGACTAGTTTGTGTTAAAACATGAAACAGAAGCTTTGATATACATTCAGAATGTACATTATAATTCTTTACATTAAAAACAGCCCACACCATCCTTTGAGTACATATATTCTGTCACGGTTTGTGAACACGGTCGTCAGAGGCAGGTGTTTGTACCTGGAGTGGAAACAGGCTGATGAACCAGGAACTGCTTCTAGTGTTTGAAGAAGTGAACGAGGTGAAGACTGAAGAGAATCACTTCACTCTGTTCATGTGACGCGTCATAGAAAAAGAATCGTTCTTCCAGCAGCAGTTTGTTCGCAACCGAACACACAGAAGAGATTCAGATTCAGACTGAAGACTGTCATCACTGCTCACCTGTCTGTCTGTCTGTCTGTCTGTCTGTCTGTCTGTCTGTCTGTTTCTTACTGCCTGCTGCCAAACTCCATTCGAAAAATGTCAATTTTAAAACCGGGTGAAGGAGGTTCTGTGTTCTGCTCATGAATGTAAGACGTCTTAATTTGTCTGAAATCTGTTGAAGTTCATACAGTCAGATCTGTTTGTTTTTATATTATGTTACATTCAAGTGCTATAGGACATTTTAAAAGTCATCTGCTGAACAGCGTTTCAAGTTTTGTGAATGAACTTTATATGACTATTTTTCATCGTAAATCTGTTGTCATGATGTTCAGACTGGGTTAAAACTTCCAATAACTATTTTAAATGGATTTATTTAGGAGCTTGAAGTTAAACATGCATTGAGTTTTGAACTGTATCAGGACACAGTTAGCTTAGCTTAGCATAAAGACTGGAAGTAAAGGGAAAGAGCAAGCCTTTTAAAAAGCACGCTATAAAAGGCCTCTGACGCTCATGATTAACATTAATTAACGTTAACGTACAGGAACATAAATGTGAAAACGGTTTCAGAGAGTCTGTCCAGCGCCTCTGCGTGTCAATTTACAGTTCTGTTTGTGTTCTGATCAAACAACAGTGTCAGTGGACTTTAAAGGTGCTGTCAGCTGTTATAGTGGTCAGGTTAGCTGTTTCTGCTCAGCTTCAGTTTAATGCTAAGCTAGGCTAAAGACAAATAAAGAACATAAAATATTTTTGGACTGTATGAACAGATGTTTCTGTGAGCGATGCTGACACATGAGCTGTGTGGTGAGAGGAGATTTACCAGCTGCTGCTAGAGAATAATGAAGTGTGTTTGACTGGGCTGAGCTGAGCCAGAACCACAGACCTTAATATGAAGCTAACAGCAGCGAGTCCTGAGGGAGACGATCCAGCTGCACATGCTCAGAGGTCGTCCTGCTCACTGTCTTCATGCCTTCATGTGTCTCCGCTGTGTGACCTCAGTCTCTCCTTGTCATGTCTCCAGTGTTTCACATCATATTAATAATATTACAACAAAAAGTGAGTGAACAGCCCACAGCGCCTCTCTGAGCAGTCTTTACAGTGGGACAGTCCTGCTGATGATGAAAACATCATCCGCTGACATCAAACTAACTCAGACATGAAGTTCCTGTCACTGGACGACGTCAGAGTTTAGTGTCGGGTGGCTCTGACGCAGAGACAGCAGGACGACCTTCATCACTGGATCCCGTCTGAAAGACACCACAAGGTTCAATCTTCACTGTGGAAGTAAACAGGAAGGTGACGATGAATCTGAGAAGAGGGGAACTCACCGGTGTCGTCTGAGTCAGTGGGAGGGTCGCTGTGTGTCTGACGCAGCTCGTTGTACTTCATCTCCACCTCCTGAAACACATGAGGACATCATGTAACTGTGGTCCACATACACAGCAACACGGCCCAAACCCTGCCTGTGGTCAAACCACACTATCACTAAAGTTCTGGGCCCGTATTCACAAAGACTTTTATTTTCATGTTAGGAGTACTCCTAAATTGGGCTAAAAAATTTTATATAGGAGTGGAGTTTCTTAAAAGTAATTCACAAAGCCACTGAGACCTACTTTTAGTTATGAAAACAGTGAACTCCTAAACTAGAAGTAACTCTCTGTTGCTATGGATGACATCAATTTATAAGGACACACTTAGAAGTGGTGACCCACAGTGATTGGTTGTTGAGTGACAGGGCAGCCCATTGAAAAGTCATTTAGGCTACGCAATGCATGAAGTGAAAATAAGGAAGTTGCCTACAAGACCATGACAAAGCCTATGAAAAGATATTGGATAAAGAAATGTATTCATGAGGAGAATTAAGTGCATGAATTTGGCTTTGATTCTTTGTTGTTGCCGATTGTCTAAAGGAAACCAGATAAACTGACGGATTATATGGGGTCTACAGAACACGTTGATGGTTTAGAGAGAGCGGCTTACTGATGGCTGTGATATCCCTAAATTATCTGCGTTGCAGAGCTGCATTTTCCCTGTAGCCAAATACCGGAGTGTTGCCAAACATTTTAACTCCGGCGTTATTGGATTGTTTCGGTTGGTTGTGGACATTAACACCAACTCAACTACAACTTCAATCCCTTAGCGGTCCATCCGATATCGTTTTAATAATTCCGTTATTTAGCGTCTCCAAAACATTCGGCTGTGAGCAGGTCTTAGCGAGTTAGGAGTCCTCTGGATTACTTCTAAGGTCTCCCAGACTTAGGTGCTACTTTCAGGCCTAAAATGTTTTGTGAATAACTCTTACTTCCAAAAATTGGAGTCCTAAAGTTACGACTGACACGCCCATTATTTTTAGGAGTTGCTCCTAAATTCGCCTGTTAGGAGCTACTTTTAACCTTAAGATTCTTTGTGAATATGGGCCCGGATCATTACTGTAAACTAGGTTGGACCACAGCTGGCCCGTCACAAGGCCTGATTCAGCTGCCCAGATTTCCAGTGAAACACAAGATTAAAATTAATTAAAGAAGCTTATAATAACTGTTGTCACTGTTCATGATGTCTTCAGCTGTCTTTAAACAGAAGGATCCCTGTTGGTTTTCACAATCTGAACACGGCGAGCAGTGTGGCAGGAAGTGGCTCAGTGAAGGGAGCATGGATCAGGTAGCATGTTGCAACTAAACAATACAATATAATACAATATAACACAAAACACTGAAGCTTAACTGTAGTTATACTGTAGTTTAACTGTATTTGTACTGTAGTTACACTGTAGTTTAAATGCAGTTTAACAGTATTTGTACTGTAGTTTAACTGTATTTGTAATGTAGTTACACTGTACTTTAATGTTTTTGTACTGTAGCTACACTGTAGTTTAACTGTAGTTATACTGTAGTTTAACTGTATTTGTACTGTAGTTACACTGTAGTTTAAATGCAGTTTAACAGTATTTGTACCGTAGTTTAACTGTATTTGTAATGTAGTTATACTGTAGTTTAACTGTTGTTATACTGCAATTTAACTGTAGTTATACTGCAGTTTAACTGTATTTGTACTGTAGTTTAAATGTATTTGTACTGTAGTTACACTGTAGTTTAACTGTATTTGTACTGTAGTTACACTGTAGTTTAACTGTATTTGTCATGTAGTTACACTGTAGTTTAACTGTATTTGTACTGTAGTTACACTGTAGTTTAACTGTATTTGTGCTGTAGTTACACTGTAGTTTAACTGTAGTTATACTGTAGTTGTTCTGTTGTTGGACTGTATTTGTATTAGTTGTACTGTAATAACGCTCTGACAGCAACATGTCGATTGTACTGTAGTTACACTGTAGTTTAACTGTATTTGTACTGTAGTTTAACTGTATTTGTTCTGTAGTTATACTGAAGTTTAACTGTAGTTATACTGCCATTTAACTGTATTTGTACTGTAGTTACACTGTAGTTTAACTGTAGTTATACTGTAGTTTAACTGTATTTGTACTGTAGTTTAACTGTATTTGTAATGTAGTGACACTGTAGTTTAACTGTAGTTATACTGTAGTTGTTCTGTTGTAGGACTGTATTTGTATTAGTTGTACTGTAATAACGCTCTGACAGCAACATGTCGATTGTACTGTAGTTACACTGTAGTTTAACTGTATTTGTACTGTAGTTTAACCGTATTTGTTCTGTAGTTATACTGAAGTTTAACTGTAGTTATACTGCCATTTAACTGTATTTGTACTGTAGTTACACTGTAGTTTAACTGTAGTTATACTGTAGTTTAACTGTATTTGTACTGTAGTTTAACTGTATTTGTAATGTAGTTACACTGTACTTTCATGTATTTGTACTGTAGTTACACTGTAGTTACACTGTACTTTAATGTATTTGTACTGTAGTTACACTGTAGTTTAACTGTAGTTATACTGTAGTTTAACTGCATTTGTACTGTATTTACACTGTAGTTTAACTGTAGTTATACTGTAGTTTAAATGTATTTGTACTGTAGTTTAACTGTATTTGTACTGTGGTTACACAGTAGTTTAACTGTAGTTATACTGTAGTTGTTCTGTAGTTGGACTGTATTTGTATAAGTTGTACTGTAGTACCATAATAACGCTCTGACTGCAGCATGTCGATGTTTATGTTCATGTGATGCTAAATGCTAAAACCCCAGAATCCAGCAGGTTTACCTTTCACAGGACACCAGACTAGATTTAGACTAAGTTTAAAATGGCTGGGGACTGGATTTCCCAGCATTCACCACTGCACAGCCACCATAAACAAAACGTTTTGTGTTGTTTTGTGTGGTGGCTGTGCAGAAACAGGCTTATCATGCTGAGCAGAGGAGGCAGTGTGTCTCCTTCATCTTCTCTGTCTATAACATTTCTACCTTCAGGTACGTCAGGTCGGCCTGCAGAAGGCGCAGGTGAGTCATCAGCTGCCTGCTGAGGTTTGGCCCTCCGCTGCCCCCTGACTGTGAGGAGGAGGACAGCAGCTTCCTCATGTCGATGTCACTTCCTGTTCCTCCATCATCATCAGTGCTGCTCTCCTCAGAGCCTCCGCCCAAATCCAGAACCACGAAACCTCCTGATGGAGACGAAAAAGGGACAGTTCATCATTTTATTAAATACAGTTTTAGTTGATACCACACTCTCAAATCTGTCTGTTAGCTTAGCTTAGCACAAAGACTTGAAACAGGAGGAAAGAGTTAGCCTGGTTCTGTCCAGAAAGCAGCACCTCTAAAGATCATTTAGGTTTGTTTAGTCTGAATAAAAACTGTAAAAACTTACAGGTGGCTTCAGTCCTCATGCTAAGCTAAGCTAAGCTAACTGGCTGCAGCCTTTACAGACAGACATTCCTTTACTCCTTCAGTATAACAAACAGAAGGTTTCCTCACCATTGCGTTGGGGTGTCTCTGACAGCTCGCTGTGTCCCGTCTGAAGCTGAAGGTCATCCCTGACCGGGCTCTCGTCAGACGCAGCTGAGGGCCCCTCAGGGCTCCTGGACGGCCGTCGCTCAGGGGAGCCGCTCTGCCTGTTGTCCCCCCTGTCCTCCTCTGTCTCTCTGCTCATCAGGTGGCTGAACAGAGCCTGCTTCAGCATGGACACTAGCACACAGACAGATGTGTTGTAGATGAGGCAGGTGAGACGGTGTGTTGGTGTGATGTGGTGGACTGAGCCTTTAATCTGAGACTTACATGTCCTGAGAGCCTCTTCACCTTTAGAGGACAGACTGTCTTCTATGAACACGTCCTGCTGGGACAGAGTCTCTGCCAGCTGCCCGTCCAGAAATGCCTCCAGCTCTGCTTCATCCACCTCTTCATCATCCTCCTCCTCCTGTCCGTCTGCTTCACCTTCGTCCTCCTGTCTGTCTGCTACACCTCCGTCCTCCTGTCTGTCTGCTACACCTTCTTCCTCCTGTCTGTCTGCTACACCTTCGTCCTCCTGTCTGTCTGCTTCACCTTCGTCCTCCTGTCTGTCTGCGTCACCTTCGTCCTCCTGTCTGTCTGCTTCACCTTCGTCCTCCTCGTCTTCTGATTTCAGACCATCAAACGGGTTGAGACTGGGCGCAGTTTGACTGTCTGGAGAGGAGGTGACATCTTTATCTGCGACGCATAAAGATTAAAAGTGTGAAAAACATTTAAAAATCATATTTGAAGATTTTAATTGAAATATAAAATGTAAAGACTTCATGTGAAACTACTGAAGCTGTGACGTTTCTCACCTTCACATTTATAAAGAGATAAAGTTTGTCTGAGTCCATGTTAAACTTGGACTCAGTGACGAATATGATAAATCTGTATAATAATATTACATCTGTCTGTTTGTGTTGGACCATCAGTGAGAATCACAGATATTCAACGAGGACGATCAAAACAGGAGCAGCTATGAATGTTGTGATCAGTGTTTATCTTGATCAATAACTGTAATGATGATCAGTCTGTTGTTTCCTGACTGACTGATGAATAAAGTCGGTGACTGTACCTGAAGGAGTGACGCCTCCTGTCGTCTCGCTGGGGTCTTTGCTCGTCTTTGGTAAGCCGTGTTTGATGATGTCGATGGCGTCTCTCTCAGCGCTGAAACACACACTCATTAG
>CAEMYA010000695.1:0-17273 GCA_903131615.1 Diplodus sargus | reverse complement strand
TTCTGTATGTTCTTTATGTTCCTGTTTGTGTACATCTTGAAGGTGTAAGTTTAATCTACGGTCTAACACACCGTGACACCGAGTTAGACCCCCTCGAGAGATCAAGTTTTCCGACAGCTAGTTTATGTAGTTGTAGCATCCTCAGAAAAGACCGCACAATAACAATGCACTGCAGTCTACGCCTCCAACCAAGAAACCGCCATCAAAAAGCCACTCATAACCACAAATAATGCTCAGAGTAGCACCAAACTTCAGCAACAGTACAAACAGGGTCCCAGCACATAGATCGAGTCATCAAACAGCAGCTCGCTTTGCCAAATTTCTACTGAAAAGACAACACAGCTCACCACTCTCCCGCAGCAGCTTGCTCATTGTGGGAAGCCCTGACAGTTGATTACCAAGTGCAGTAGAGTTCTGCAGCTCAAGGATGAAAATGTATGATTATTACTCCATGGAAATGCAATCAAAGTTCATATGCCTACTAGTTTATAACAGTTATTATCGAGAGCTGACAGAGAAAAGAACGGAATTGAGCATTTCTAACTGCACTCGCAGGGCTTCCCCACAACGAGCAAGCTGCTGCTTGTTCCCTTTAAAAATGAGACTTTAAAAATGGGTCATTGGCTCTTAAATATGACAAGTCAGACAAAATCAGACAAAATAAAGCACACACAGTTTCATTAGAGATAAACTATAAGATGACATGTGATGCAGATGCAGTTTCATGGAGCGTGATTGTTATCACAAATACAAAAAACAAGTGTCAGTAATAATTCAAACAATAATTCAGCAATATTTCAGTCCTGCGTACAAATGAACAAAGGATGGACTCCTTTAACTTTTAAAATGAGAAACTCTGACATCTAGTGTTCAACGGCTCCTCTAACCAGAGCCATGAAATCTGAATATTAAATCATCATTAAACAGGAACATTTAGTGTGAGCGAACAAATGGAATAAACAACAATTGCTACTGACAGTTCAGAGTCAGGGTTCCTACAGGTGTGGAAAACATCTGTGAGTACTGTTGAAGAAACACAGAATGTGTCTGTGAGGTGGGGCTGAGGTCAACATGTGTGAGGGGATGTGACTGTTGTGTGTCTTCTCTCTGACACAGATCTGTCACTGTGAAGACAACATTAACCAGCCGCAAAGTTGTTGTTTTGGTAACTTTAAACTGATTTGTATCTGCAGTGAGCTCCCTGTGTTCCTGTTGTAAGTCATATTGTAGTAGGATTTGAGTTATTCATGTGTATTTTCATTATTTTATTATGATATTATTATTATTTGTTTTGTGTTTTTTAAGTGTTCTGTGTATCTGTCTGTGGGTGGCAGCACTGCGCCGCAGAGAGGAAGAAGAAGAAGAAGAAGGCGAAGAAGATGAAGAAGAAGACGCCTGTAGCGTCGTGATAAAGCCCACGAAGAAGAAGCTGCTCCATCAACAGGCCAGCCGCAGCTAGCTAACAGAAACGTAAACAGTGTGTCTGTGGGACATCAGGCTGCTGCAACACTTCATCTTCTGTCGTCTTCATTTATTCCGCAATAACTACATGATGTGTTAGTTTATCTAATAAGCTCATGGTCAGACATGTCTGTTCGGAAGTCGGATTTACAAAGGCCTTGAAGTTGTCCTGCTAACAGATGGTAAGACATTGATTTGGCTTATAGAAGAAGCTAGCTAGCAAGCTAGCTAGCTAAGCAAAGCGTTTCAATCCGAGCTGAAACAAACTGTACGGTTTGTTTCAGGCTCAGCCTGCCGGGCAGCGACACTTTGATGTGAGCACCTTACTAACGCGTTACAACCTTATTACATGTGATTACTGCAGCGGCTCCGGGGATCATCGGATGGATGCTATTGTACGCAGACCCAGTAACGTTAGCTACCAGCCGTGTTGTCCGTTGTTCTGACAGAATCTGAGCCAGAAAACATACAAGAAAAATGTTTCTCTGATTCTAATCAAATGTCGGAACCTGTTGGAACAAAGTCGCGTGTTTGTGAACAACAAGGCTCATCTGTTACATTCGGCACAACAAATATTTTATCGATGTAAACAAAACCTCCACTTTTGTGTCTGTTGGCCTGGTCCGCCCAGTGACCGAGACCTCCTTTGGTGGGTGGTTCGGGTCTGTGAACAGCTGGAAAGACTCTATTAAAACATAAAGGAGCCTCACGCTGAGCTATATTCGGAGTTGTGCAAGCTCCTTAATTCATGTGTGCCATTAAAAGTTAAAATGAAACTGCTGGATTAGTAAATGGAGTTTGGTTTGATATCTTTACAGTGTGAGTCCAGTCACGTTTGTGTTTGTCTCATTGTCAACAAAGTGTGTGTGTAGTTCATCCCTCAAAGCTGTTTTCATGGAGAGTTGTATGTCGAAATGGTGATAATTGGATATATCGTGACCACTTTAACTTCAAATACGAGCACAGAAAGTTTTTCGTTCCATAAAGGAAACTCATGTAATAAACGTTAATGTTTCTAACATCATACGACACAACTGGAGCTGATGTCACTGTATGTGATCAGAGTGACGGACCTCCAGCTGTCAGTGTTTATCAGTCTTGGTGAACTCTAAAATGAAGCAGCGTGTGAAGCAGTGCGCTGGTTTCCACCTGTATGATTGTTTTGTGTGTACTCAGCCCATGATTCAGCTGGAGAAGCCGGTCCTGACTGGTACCATGCCGGTGGTATGGCCCACCATCCTCGACCTCGGCAGAGACGAGTGCAAAAGGATCCTCCGCAAACTGGGTGAGAGCATCACACAGTGAAATCTTTTACTCCATACTTTTGTATCTGTAAATGTTTGACACAGATTTAATCTCATTCATTAGAATCTTTACTACCTGTGTGTTCATGTCCTTTGTCCTTCTGCCTCATGTGGTTCAATTTTCTTTTGCAAAGCACTTTGTAACGTTGCCAAAAAAGTGCTATGTAAATAACATGCAGTACTATAAATGAATTGGAACAACTTTGTGAACAGTGTTTTTAACACTTAGCTGGAGTAAGAATCTTAATCTGTCCAAGAATTTAATGACTGAGTTTAATTTGGTGTTTCGGTGTCACAGTGTGTCACACAACACATTAAAAGTTGGACGTGAACAACCTGCTGCAGTGCTGCCTGATGTTGGTGTGTTTTTGATGTGTTTGGTGTGTGTTTGGTGTGTGTGTGTGTGTGTGTGTGTGTGTCTCAGAGCTGGAGGCGTACGCTGGGGTGATCAGTGCCCTACGAGCTCAAGGAGACCTGACGAAGGACAAGAAGGATCTGCTGGCAGAACTCACCAAGATCCTCGGGTAGTTAGTCGCCACATACAAGACAGACAGAAACTATTTTTCAATATTTGCAGATGAACTTCTCTTATTTAAGATGCTCTGTCCCGTCCTCTCAGTATCTCCACAGAGCGCCATCGGGCTGAAGTCCGCAGAGCTGTCAATGATGAGCGCCTCACCACCATCGCATATCAGTGAGTTACAGTTTGACGTTAAGTCTGATGTCATGTCGTCTTCTGAATCGCAGTTCTGATCAGACTCATGTTTCTCAGCATGTCAGGTCCCAACAGCTCATCTGAGTGGTCCATTGAAGGACGTCGGCTGGTCCCCTTGATGCCGAGGCTAGTCCCTCAGACGGCCTTCACTGTGACCGCTAATGCGGTGGCCAGTGCCACAGCCAATCAGAATGCCTCCCTGCTGCTGCCAGCTGAAACAGGAAACAAAGAGGGTGAGTTGGCGCCTCTTTGTATCTGACTGAGAGTGTTTAAAACAGATGAGATGCTGATTGTTTAACCTCCTCCCTCAGTGGTCGTATGTTACTCCTACACAAGCACCACCTGCACCTCCACCAGTGCCAGCGCCACCAGCGGAGCCATCGGAGCGACCGTGAAGTCTCCACGACCTCCCAGTCCTTCATCTAATGTGGTGGTGCTGCCCAGTGGGAGCACCGTTTACGTCAAGAGTGAGTCGGCATCATAAATCACTCTGAACTACAGTATCTCTTCAGCTGTAAAACAGTGGAGTCAGCTGAAAGAGGTTATTGTAGATAACTGTGTTAAAACTCTTTCTCAGAATGACCCAAAATACCTAAAACATGCTGTTTTAAATCTTAAGTTTTGGTTGAAGTGAAGTTACTTTTTCTTAAAATAAATGTGAGACCACAGTTATTGACATCATTGCTTCTTTACAACATAATGTAATGCAGATGCATTCTTTCTCCAGTTGTTGTTCACAGTTGTTCCAATTACGTTAATAAAATCAGGATGTGTGCAGGTCTTTTAAATAGTCTTACAATGTAGATTTTTTAAATATTCAACCTCAAAAGTCATCAGATCTCACGTGTGATGTCTTAATTGACACAAACATGTCATTGACTTAATTTCTTTCAGTCAAACGAGTGGAGCTCTTCATTGTCAACGTTTCTGATGTTAAACATCTGTAAAGCTATGACTGAATATGATGTGTTTCTAAATTTATACTTCACTCACCTGTTGACAAAATGTAGATTAACCATTGAACTGAATTGTCTAATAACTGCAGACAGCTTGATTCTCGTCTGAGCTAAACCTTGAGAAATGTCCTGCTC
Organism: Diplodus sargus; assembly: GCA_903131615.1. Taxonomy (NCBI): domain Eukaryota; kingdom Metazoa; phylum Chordata; class Actinopteri; order Spariformes; family Sparidae; genus Diplodus; species Diplodus sargus. Next base: position 12,702 of record CAEMYA010000695.1, on the reverse strand, counting down.
AGCCTGAGGGGGGCGCTGTAAGGCTTATCTACCCTTTACTCAGTGATTTAAACATCAACAAACTGAATCAAACTGCTGTCCTGATGTAAACTTTTTACAGTGTACAACATCTTTGTGTTTCTCCTGACGGATTTAAAGTTCTGAAAAAACGTCTGAACGTCTGGTGGATGAAATCTGTCAGTTTCATGTGTGAGCAGAGTGACACTGAGCGAGAGACGGAACGAGTCTGTAAATCATCAACATTTCAGTTCTTTGAAGCAACTGGTTTTCTTGTTTTCAGCTGCAATGAGGAGGAACTTGTGATCAGGACTGTGGAGGATGTCTATTCATCTTTTGAATCTTACACAATATTTAATGACGTCATCTTACCTCTGTTTGCCTCTCAGGTGTGAGCTGTTCGGACGAAGACGAGAAGCCTCGTAAGCGGCGGCGGACCAACTCGTCCAGCTCGTCTCCGGTGATGCTGAAGGAGGTGACCAAGGTGTCGCCGCAGGTGTCCAAGAACATCTCGGTGCCGGTGAGCGGCAGCCCCAAGATGAGCAACATCATGCAGAGCATCGCCAACTCCCTGCCGCCTCACCTGTCCCCTGTAAAGATCACCTTCACCAAGCCCACCATCCAGACCACCAACACCACCACCCAGAAGGTGAGAGCTGCACCTGTTCACCCGCGCTATTGCTCCTCAACACGTCTCTGTACATGATTTAAAAATGTATCATCTTCATCCAGGTCATCATCGTCACAACGTCTCCAAGCTCCAACTTTGTGCCCAACATCCTGTCCAAGTCTCACAACAACGCTGCCGCCATGTCCAAGCTGGGCTCCACCTCCATGCTGACCACGCCCACCCACAAACAGACAGTGGTGTTCCCTGCCAGCTCCAGCCCCTCCTCCAACGCCACCACTGTCGCAGTGACCTCCGTGGTCTCCTCCACACCCTCCGTGGTCATGTCGACTGTGGCAACATGTAGGTCAAACATCCATAGAGCAACCAGCACACCCGACACATCGACACCGACACATCAGCAGCTGCTCAACATTCAGTGAACCAGCATTGCAGCATTCTCCTGAACAACTGCAGCTGCAGACTTGTCTTGAATGGACCTCAGACGCGGTGTACGCTGATGCTTTCAGCTTAGCAGATACAGTGATGGATTTTAAATTAGGGTGTAAATAACGCTTCTGTTGTTTCTGTTGCTGACCTGTGTGAGCTGCTGGCTTCACCTGTAACATGCGTCCACTGACTCTTTCAGGTGCTGGCTCGGCTGCAGTGAAGGTGGCCTCAGCCAGACTTCCTTCGCCAAAGACTATGGTGGGCTCACCTGCACAGATCCTGGCTCAGTTCCCCAAACAGCAGTCCCCCAAACACTTGCAGCAGAGCTCACCTGTGGGAGCAGTTGTGAGTCAGAGCAGCAGCTCACCTGGATCAGCTAAACCCACCATCCAGATCAAACAGGAGTCAGGTGAGGTGACACCTGTTTGTCTATAAACAGATATATCATAGATATGACTGATTATCTTTTTAAATGTAATTATGTTTGAATGTGCTGCAGAATGTAAGACTGTCTTTCTCCTCCACAGGAGTGAAGATCATCACTCAGCAGGTTCAGCCCAGTAAAATCCTGCCCAAACCTTCGTCAGTGGCTCTGTCCAGCAGCAGCTCCTCCCCCATCATGGTTGTCAGTAGCAACGGGGCCATCATGACCACCAAGCTGGTCACTCAGCCCACAGGTCAGTCACCTTTAGCTTACATCCTGTCAGACGTCTCAGCTGTTTCCTTCACATTGTCATTCATTCAAATCTGATCAGGCAACAAGTTAACAGAACACAGTGCGGCAGTCTTGTACCCGGGCTGGTCTGTTTGACATATATTACAGAGTATGTGTGTGTGTGTGTGTGTGTGTGTGTGTGTGTGTGTGTGTGTGTGTGTGTGTGTGTGTGTGTGTGTGTGTGTGTGTGTGTGTGTGTGTGCGCATCTGCAGCAACCCAGGCCACCTACACCAGGCCCACTGTGAGCCCCAGCCTCGGAGCGAGGATCTCAGCCTCCAGCGGAGGGACCACCTACGTGAAGACGACCAGCGGCAGCATCATCACAGTGGTGCCCAAGTCTTTGGCCACGCTGGGAGGAAAGATCATCAGCAGTAACATCGTGTCAGGTCAGTCACTCTGAACGATCTATAATGATGACGTCTCACTTCGGCACATTAAATATAATCTTCTCTGCTGCTGCAGGCACAACCACCAAGATCACCACGATCCCCATGACCTCCAAACCAAACGTCATCGTGGTTCAGAAGACCACGGGGAAAGGAGCCACCATCCAGGGCCTGCCGGGCAAGAACGTGGTGACCACGCTGCTCAACGCCGGGGTCAGTCACTCGATCTACATGCTGGCATTTATTGATCATCAGTGATCAATACAAAGACAGCCACAACATTAGACTAGAGTCTTCCGATCTGTGAGATAGTGAAGAAAGCTGTGACATCTGAGGTTTTGTTTTTGCTCTTTTTGATAAAAGACGAGGAATCGTGCAAAAACTGTTACACAAGTGTAAATAACTGATTAATATTTTAGGTCATGGCTGTCGTGATGCTGATGAGTCTGTAGGATAAAACCAGCAGGTGTCAGTAAAGACACTTATTTGCTGTCTACTGGAGAGTCAGACATTCAAGACATGTACTTGGCCTTGAAAACAAACATGGAGGAAGATTTCGTTCACTGCAGTGTTGCAGTACAAACAGCAGGACAGATGTGCTGACCACATACACACAAATAATAATTTATAAATAGAAATTAAAGTTATTTACCATCAAATTAAACAAGATGTGAGATACGAGCTTTGAGCTGCCTCTCTGTTCACACACAGCTGGTTAGCCTAGTTTAGCTTAGCTTAGCTTAGCTTAGCCTAGCCTAGCTTAGCTTAGTTTAGCACAAAGACTGAAACAGGAAACAGTTTACAGATGTTATTACTGCAGTGTCTTTGTGGTCAGCAGTTTTACGCTTTTGATGTTCATTAACTTAAATTACATATGAATAGTGATGTTCATATAGACGTGCGTGCGTGTGTGTGTGTGTATATGTGTATATGTGTGTGTGTGTGTGTGTGTGTGTGTGTGTGTGTCAGGGTGAAAAGGGGCTGCAAGCAGTTCAGGGGACCAAACCAGCGATCATCACAGCCTCCAGGCCGATCACCAAGATGATCGTCACCCAGCCCAAAGGCCTGAGCTCCGGGGGCGCCGCCACCGCCACCAAGATCATCCCCACCAAGATCGTCTACGGCCAGCAGGGCAAGACTCAGGTCAGACACCAACAGCTCTTATCACATGCTTGTTTCTTTATTTTGTGCTTTATTTTTTATTCCAACAATCCAAAGCTCTTTCTCCAGAGTCACACATCTTCGTCTCATTGTGGTTATTTCAAATGAGATGTTGTTAACATGATCCTGGGAGATCACAGGTCGGTGAGGTCATCATGGGACTGTTCACACACAGAGTGTATACTCATATGACCTGCTGCAGGTGGAAAATGTAGAGAAGTCACATGAGAAGAGAAGCGATGGTTTTAGTTTTCTGCTCTGAGTTCTACATTCGGTCACTAATCTGATGACAGCTGCTCTGTTTTCTATAGAAACTGACATTTGATAATTTCAACAAAGAGTTTAAACAGAAGAGAAAAATCCCCCATTCTCTGGGCTGTTAAATGTATAATACCGACCTTTGTACTTCCTCCATTTACTTCCTCCAGACAGACAGATTTTAGTCCTAAATATAAGTTGTGAGTGAGACAGGCGTCGGTGTGTCTGAGCGGGTATTTTAAACCTGCAGTCAACTAACAATTATTCTCTTTCTTTAGTTTCTGTATCAGTCGCTCGGTCTCTTAAATGTCAGAACATTTTGAAAATGTGTCGATCTGTGTTTTCTTCTCAATCGTCACAAAGATATTCAGTTTGCTTGAACAGTCAGTGGGTGGAACTGATGGATGAATCTTTGCCGTTTGGACTTCGTATTGACATTGTACCAGTTCAGACAGAAATGCCTGTTGAGCTGACCGGCAGCTCGTTTCAGACTGTGTGACGGTTCTTTGTGGTGCTGAGCAGGTGATGAACTACAGCTTCTTACAGAAGAGTCCTGAACTAGATCAGTAAAACCAAACTGAGGAGCTGAGAGCAGCTGAAAGTGTCTGCAGAATCAGCTGAGGTCCTCCACAGATCTGCTCTAATTGATGTTCTAGTTTATTTGTAATGGATCATGTGTGCTCAGTGCTGCCCCCTGTCAGAGCACAGCAGGCACCGTGTTCATGGAACCAGAGGTCTGTGGGTTCGTCTCACTTCCTGTGGATTTTTATTTAACTTGTGGAAACAATATTGGTTCTGTAGAAAATCAATTATTTGTGACTGATGTGGGATTTGAAAGTGATTTAAAGAGAAAGAGCCACAGAGAAGTGGTAACCAGAGTGATATCTGACTGTCTGACTCTTTCTCTCTGAGTGATTTGGGGGATTTTGAGTGTAAAGAAGAGAATATATTGTGACAGGGTGAATCCCCACACACTGGTTTAGAGCTGGTGTTTAAACCTGCTGTGTGAGTGTGAAGATCTAGAATGAGCATTGTGTACATTTATATAATATTTGATTTCTGCTGAATGATGACATCCAAACACCCCGTCATAGTTTGAAACCACGGAAATCTAAATTTAGCCTGAGTTCAGTTTCTGTTTCAGTTTGAAAGGGAAGCTGAGGTCAGTGAGTCAGTCGTAGTACTGACGCACAGTTCAGCGCCCACACTGGTGACCTGCTGAGCTGTGAACCATCGACCACATCTGACAGGACCGACAATGTGAAAACGTATAAAACAGTTTCCAGTCATGACTGTTTACAGCAGCTGTGATATTAAACCAGCGTAACATTAATTTATCTGATGGAAAAGCTGACAGAAACAGGACTTATTGTTACTGAGAAAGACCTGCTGTTGTAATCTGTCAGTGACGAGAACAACTTGTTTTTCAGTGCAGTCGAACTGACGTCTGTCTGAACGTCACTCATGTCAGGAACATTTGTTTTCCTCAGATTTAACTTACTTTCTACAACATTTAGTTAAACTTTCCTATGTTTTTATATTGATTGATGTCTGTAATTATCACGATATATATTTTAACAACAACAATTTTTACGCGTGTGTGCTGCGTCTTCACTCCGCCTGCTCCTCCGTTTCTCTTCAGGTTCTGATCAAACCGAAGCCGGTCTTCCAGACAGCGCTGGTGAGCGAACATACGAGGCAGCTGGTGACAGAGACACTGCAGCAGGTGACCCGATCGGCAGACCTGGGTCAAGCTCAGACCTCCGGACAGGACGGGTCCACAAAGGAAGAGTCCAGTAGCTCCACAGGAGAGACGTCTCACGGCAGCGCTCAGGGTACCTTCAGTTTTCTTGTATGCTTTAACAAGATGACCAGCTCACAAGAACCAGACGTTTAATTGTCACTGTTCCCATCATCCCGCAGAGCCTCAGCCTGTAGTGCACGTGGTGTCCTCCAGAGAGCAGGATTGGACAGAACAGGAAGTGTCTGTGGAGTCCAGTCCCACCATCATCTACCAGGAGGTCTCTGCTGGAGAGGCCCAGTCTGCCACGTCCACCATCAAAGCCCTGCTAGAGCTGCAGCAGACCACAGGTGAGGAGATGGAGGTGGGACTAACTGTATCACCTGCATCACCTGTACACCTGTCTGGAGCTGCTGATCTTGACTAACAGTTGTCAGGCTGCACTTTCACAGTGAGCTCATCAAACCTGTAGAACTGGTTGATGAGTCGACGGCAGAGAAGATTTCCAGGGAACAATGTGGGAACAGTCTGTAGATGAGTGTGATTCCCCTGAAGTGATACATGTGATCCAGCTCAGCTTGCAGGGTCCAGTCTGTCACCACACTCAAAACCTGAATCCACCTTACCCACAATGCAGCTGAGCCACCGAGTGACATTACTGGAGGCAGTTTATCAGATTACACTCAGCGTCCTCTGGAGACACAAAGACTGTTTACGACTTTGTTCACAGACGCAGTAAACGCAATTTAAAGTGTAAAACTGGTGGAGTGACCCTTTAATGTGTCACTACTCTCACTGTAGCTGCTGTGAGAGGACAGGCGTCTTCACAGTGAAACTCTGCTTTGTTCTCTTTATCTCTGTTAAGGACACCATCACTTAGACGCAACACTTCCTGCACAGATGTTTCACATTAAAAGCCTCTCAGTGGGTCAGAGGCCATGATCTCTTTCTCTGCTGGCAGGCTTTTAATGTGAAACATATGCAGGAAGTGTTGAATTTCATTAGCAGCAGCTTCACACCAGGTTCAACAGTTTCTGACAGAATCAGAATATTATAACTTGCAGTGTTGTTTCTGCTGTGTGCAGTGAAGGAGAAGGGGGAGGCCAAACCCAGACAGCACACCATCGACCTCAGTCAGATGGCCGTCCCCATCCAGCTGAGCCAGGAGAAGAAGACGAGCCCCGAGTCCCCCAGACCCTCCAGCTCAGAGGCCGAGCCCAGCACAGAGTACACCACAGCAGGTAGGACACGTCTGCGGTCTGCCTCACTGTCTATATTTACCTCTAAAATAAAAACACGACATCATCTACAGAGGACACTTCCTGTTTTGGTCATCAACTCAGAATTTCTCTGGAACAAAGTGTGTGTGTGTGTGTGTGTGTGTGTGTGTGTGTGTGTGTGTGTGTGTTATTCCAGGTAAAGTCAGCAGAGTGGGTGTGTCCTTGGAGGGTGATGACGTGGTCATGTCGTCCAATCAGCTGCTGGCGAAGCCTTTCAAAAGTAGCAGCAGTCAGGTGGTTACTGTGGTAACCAAACCAGCTGTTGTGTCTGCAGCTGTTTCACACATCAGTCACATGGTGAGGACACACACACACACACACACACACACACACTCCTCTGGTGTTTGTAAACATGAGACAGTGTGATCTATCAGAACTGTCAGCAGAACCTCGTCATGTTCATGTAGTTTGTGTTCATGCTTGTCAGAGCCCCAGAACCACGTCGTCACTGATCACTGCTGGTTCTGGCCAGCACACAGTGCCGGGTCAGTGTTCTCATGTGATCTGACACAGTAGAAGTTACTCTGTGGTTCTCACAACCTTCAGAATGTTTCCAAAAATCCTGTGAGCTCCACAACGAGCCTGTGTGGATAGTCCCCACAGGAACTCCGTCTGTGTTTCTGCTGAAGATCAGAGAACAGAAATGAATTGATCTGTGATTACTGGACATTTTACCAAAACACTCAGGTCAGATTTAAAGATGGATTTTAAGTTTGTTTATAGATTTTTACTCAGATTTTGGTCAGTTTTCACCAGTATGACTGAATCAAGTTATAAAGTTGTATTTTTGTGCCGTGAGCTGTCAGTGAAAAATGCTCGTCACAAACCCCACAGCTCTCAGCTCATGTTAGACTGAAAGGTGTGTGTACCTGCCTCTGTCACAGAAATATTGATCTGACAACTTCGTGCATACACTCTAATATTATTTTGACATCGGCCACAGAATTGAGCCGAACAGCTTGTTGGACAGAATCTATAAGTAAGTCTGCAGACGTCCTCTAACATTTACCTTCAACATGCTGTGAACGTTTAATATTTCATGTTTAAGTCGTCTTGTGTTCCTGCTTCATCCTGTCATCGTTCTGACTTCTTCTTCTGTGGTGTCTGTGTGTCAGCCCTCTGACAGTAAGCCTGAGTCAGTTGTGGAGGTCAGTGAGATGGAAGGAGACACGCTGGACCCTCAGACTGGTCTGTTTTACCGCTCCAGCCAATCAGCTGCTGACCCTGTGAAGCAGACCAGCCTGTCTGCAGCCAGTCAGCCTGCTCTGAGTCAGACAGAAAGCTCCGCCTCCATCCAGCCTCCGCCGCCACCGCCGCAGCTACATAGCAAACCTCAGCTCAGCCAGCCCTCCTCCTCCTCCACCTCCTCCTCCACTTCCTTCTCCTCCACTCCTCCTCTGACCAAGAAGCTCCCAAAGCTCAGAGAGCAGAGTCAGCCCAAAGTCCAGACCCTGACCCCGAGTCCCAAAGACCGACCTGTGATGGCACCTGCTCAGACTGGTACAAAGGTCAGCAGCCCGGGAACGCCAACCAAACCTCTGCTGACGCCACAGCTCCCAAAACTCCAGCAGGCCCCGACCTCCCTCCACAGACCGCTGCACACCGCCATGTCCCACCCTCCTCCGCTGCAGGCGCACCACCCTGTCAGCACAGACAAGGCCGCCTCCAGCCAGGTGAGTGTGATACCTGACACTGTGACGCTTGTTCTATCAGCAGGAGGAAATCCCCTCCGTGTTCAGAGACGTGTAGAGACACACCTTCAGGTGATTTACTGGATTATAAAGTACCCAAGGTGGTCATTGGGGATTCCTCTTCTTCTTAGAAATTCCTGCCTTAACTTAATTCCCTGATCATCATCACATCACTTTGTTTTCAGACAGCTGATGGGACCGGTCCATGTGAAGCTGCTGGGGTTTTCTACTTCCTGTTAGATACAAGAGAACATTTCCCTTCATGTTAACCTTGAAGAGGCTGCAGACTGATGAGCAGCAAGAAACCCATTAATAAGAGTAAGAGGCGCTGCTTCTCTTCTCTGTTTGAAGGGTCAGAGAAATCTCCTTTAAATACTCAAAATGTTTGCTGTCACGCTGGAGCTCCATGTCTGCATCAGATCGTTAGGCAGCTGTGACTCAGGGGAACAGCCAGCGTGTCCAAGTGTGCTTGGGCAAGATACTGAACTCCAAACTGCTCCTGATGTGCTGCTCAGCAGCTTGCATGGCAGCCGCCACTATCAGTGTGTGAATGTATGTATGAATTACTGGAAGACGCTTTGACTAAAGTGTCTGATAAATGTAAATTAGGAGCAGCAGGATGTGTGAGGCAGAGCTGGGTGCAGTGTTCAAAGATGGCTCCCTGTTGATTCCTGAGAAAGTCCCACAGTGTTCATACGCTGAGCAATCCTCTGTGAGCTCCAGCACTGTTTCCTGTGTTACAGTCCAGTGAGCATGCTCAGAGAGTCCGCCTGTAGCTGAGCTGGTCGACAGGGTGAAAGTCAGAGGCTTCCTGTGTCCGAGTCAGCAGACTTCCTGTTTGCTCCCCGCATACATGAACAGGATGAAGTCAGTTAAACAGACGACACACCGGCCCGAGCAACAAAACACGAGCACGAAGAGAGACGTCCAGAGACGTGTGTGACGTTTAATTCAACGTTTCACAGCCTCTGTTTCAATAACGTGTGTGTGATTTATCACCACTGTACAATATTTCGGTGTTATAGTTGAGTTATTTTATTTCTACTGTGTTTATTCCGTGTTAATTCTCTCCACCACAGCAGCCAATCATCACACAGAGCGCCACCGTCACTAAGATCACCTTCGGCTCCTCCCACCATTCATCGCCGGTCTTCAGCAGCGGCGAGGCCACCGCCAAGCTGATCCCAGAGTCGAGCTCTGGGCCATCAGGAGAGAAGCCGTCGGTGTCGGACATCCTGAAGATCTCCATGATGGAGGCGGAGATCGACCCCAGCACCGAGCCCATGGTGGTGGACTCGTCCAGTGACTGTGGTCCTCTGGGGAAGAGCCTGGAGGTCCAGACCGTGTCGGGGACTCTGGACTCGGGACAGTTCATCAGCAGCTCAGGAGCCTCCATCCACCACACCAAGAGCCAGCAGTTCAGCTGCATGCCAGGCCTGAGGAGCAAGGAGGACGTGGAGGTCATCGAGGTAGCATACTGCACATTTGTATTTAATATTTCTGCGTATGATGCATGACGGAGCTGACGTGGGTCGGCCTGGAGGTCCGACCTCAGCCTACGATCGCTACATAGACAAAGACGTTACGTTTGGAGCTTCACAGTAAAACATGGCTTCACTAACATCTTCACAAAGTGTTGAACTATTGCTTGATTGTGATAAAGTCAACAGTTTTTATTGTGATCTGTCAGTGTGAAACGTTGTGACCCAACAGACACCTGAATTTTGTTTCAGGTGATCCCTCAGTACTCCATCCTGCCCGACTCCAGCCAGTCCAACGTGGTGGTGGAGCCCAGCGGCTTCCTGGAGATCACCAACTACACCAGCCAGCAGCTGGAGGAGGACAGCCCCATGGAGCAGGAGGTGGACAGCAGCAACGACGAGGCTGCCGCCGCAAGTCCGCCTGACCAGCCGTAGAGCCAGTGAGGTGGCAGAGCTGATCTGTTGGATCAGAACAGAGACCGACCAGCTGTTCTATAGATGAAGAGCAGAACTGCTTTCGGTGTAAATATGAGTTTGTTTCCTGCCTCAGCCGACAGCTCTCCAGTTTCTCACTGTCAGAGAGGTGGACCATCAGTTTGAGTTGGACCGCAGCCTCCACACCCATCACGTCATCGGTCCAGTGGGTCCAGTGGGTCCAGTGGGTCCAGTGGGTCCCCTGTTTGTCCTGCAGAACTCCGTTGGATAAAATCACCTGAGCTGTAGACTCGTGTTCACCTGACGCTCTGAAGCTCTTACATATGACAGTGTTTGACTCTTCTTCTGACTCAAGGACCGAGCCGGATCAGACTGAATATGGACATGGACCAGGACCAGAACCAGAGCCGAGTCCAACATGTGTTCCAGCTGTTGACTGTGACTGATGTAATAAACATGGAGCTTTTGTTTTGTACGATACATTCTGGAGATGAGTCGTTGCTGTCAGCTCACTTTCTTTCTGTTTCCACTGTGCTGCGTTTGTTTTCTACCTTTTCAGACCGACGACTCGTTGATGAAATCATTTAACCTGCACAATAAACCAGCTGAAGGGGGACGTGTCGGGCTGCGTCACTCAAACAGAACCAGGTCACGCTGAAAACTGGTCAGACATGTTGAAGACTCACAGATCTTCTGCTCTCCATCATCTTTCAGTCACATTTAGTTTTTATGTGAAGAAGTCTCCTTTTAAGTTAAAAACTACTCAAATTAAATCGACTCTTTTCTTTTCCTACATAAAATATCCAGAATAAAAGAATCTGTGAATATGGTTCATGTCACTGCTGCTCGCAGAAGGAGCCTGAAATTTCTACATCACAGCTGTCGGGTTCTGAAGCGTGACGAGCTGCAGACTCGTGATGTCACTCAGAGTCCGTCCTCACACCCAACTCTGTCTTCCTCCATTAAACCGCCCTCTGCGCGTGAGCACACACACACACACACACACACACACACACACACACACACACACACACACACACACACACACACACACACACACACACACACACACACACACACACACCTGCATTGATCAGCTTGATCAGCTGTCAGGTGTGTTGTGATGTCATGTTCCGTTATCCTGCAGTGTGAGTGATGTCATTGATCCAGACTGAACTGGTTCGGAACAAAATCTGGATTCATTATTAAACAAAACTGGACTGAAGCTGTGAGAACAGCAAGGAAGATATGGAGAAAATAACAGTTCTGCTCTTATTCATGTGAGACAGACTTCATACAACACACAGAGAGAGACAGACAGGCAGAGAGAGACAGACAGACAGGCAGAGAGAGGCAGAGAGAGACAGACAGGCAGAGAGAGACAGACAGACAGACAGGCAGAGAGAGGCAGAGAGAGAGAGGCAGAGAGAGACAGACAGGCAGAGAGAGGCAGACAGGCAGAGAGACAGACAGGCAGAGAGAGAGAGACAGGCAGAGAGAGAGAGACAGGCAGAGAGAGAGACAGACAATAAAGCAAATTGAAATTGACAGAGAGAGAGAGAGAGAGACAGACAGACAGGCAGCGAGAGAGACAGACAGAGAGAGAGAGAGAGACAGGCAGAGAGAGACAGACAGACAGACAGCGAGAGAGAGACAGACCAGTTCCACTGGTTGTCCTTATGGTTTCGTTGAGATTATTGTTCCATCAATTAAACTCCAGACAGTGACGCAGGGTCGGGACTCAGGAGAGATGATTATTTGGTATAGATCAGAACTAACCCATTCACTTGAAATTATCAAAAAACTAGAATCCTATATTTGGATGAAAATTAACAAAGAAATAATATGTGCAGACCAACATGTCTACCTATGTGCTATTTACATACCCCCTCAGAATGTCCATACTACAATGAAGATATTTTTATCACTCTAAAAGGGGAAATAAGCCAATTTAAAACTTTAGGAAACGTGCTAGTCTGTGGGGACCTGAATGCTAGAACTGGAGAGAAAGCTGACACTATAAACATCCAGGGAGATCAGCACTTAGGTCTACCTGGAGACACCTGCTTTCCTCTCCCCGAACTCCCCCCAAGACACAATTTTGATAAAATTACCAACGCAAGCGGAACCCAGCTTTTACAGCTCTGCCACACGCTGGGTCTGTATATAGTCAATGGTAGGTGACGAGGAGACTCTCTGGGCCGTTACACATTTAGTTCAGCTCTTGGCAGTAGTACGGTAGACTGTGCCATAACAGATCTGGACCCAATGTCTCTCAGAGCTTTCACAGTCAACCCACTCACACCCCTCTCGGACCACAGCAAGATCACAGTCTGTCTAAAGAGGGAACACATGAACTATGAGGCCTCCAAACCCAATGAACTGTACAACACCACACATTCATACAGATAGAAATCAGACAGCATGGAGAACTACATACAGATAGAAATCAGACAGCATGGAGAACTACATACAGATAGAAATCAGACAGCAAGGAGA
>CAEMYA010000694.1:157422-170305 GCA_903131615.1 Diplodus sargus | reverse complement strand
ACGTAATCTGTATGTACTGTCTAGAGTTGAATTCAGCTCTGTATGCTACTGCTGTAATATGTTATGTCAAATGTCATAGCAAAAGAAATTGTTAGGTAAAAAATGTAAAATGCAAAAGATAACAAAAGATTAGGATGAAGATTTTATCCTGTGGGTAATGGGGGCGGGACTAGATAAGCTTTGGTTTCTCCCGCTTTTCCCTTTCGGCCATGTGTATTGTATTATTTGAACAATGATGAAATGTGATGATGATGACTTGACATGCCCGAAATAAACAACATAAATAAATAAATAAATAAATAAATAAAGTTTATAAACCGTTTTAAATGGTTAAACAATTCTGCTGGTAGAGAGGTGATGGGAGGCAACTGTGGCTTACTGAAAACTACAGTTGAAAGCTGCTGGCAGTAGCTAATTACAGGTCGTCACCGCAAATAAGAGCAGGTTCTCAATCAACTTACTTGGCTACATAAAGGTAAATAAAATCGGGTTGCACTTTTCTCTTGTAACTGCTATTGCTAAATTGCATCCGCGTTACTGCAACTTAACAGCAGTAAACACCAGCCGAGGTTTGGCTAAGCTTTATGATTTAAACACTCAAGGAGAAGAGGGCTGTTAGCTGTAACAAGGCGGGCAGACGGCCAGTAAGCCCGTAAAACTTTCGTTATCTGCAGTAACATAAAAGTAATGTCGAGGTAACAAACTTAACTACTAACCACTCAGAAACATCAATGTTCATTCTTGGCTGCTTACTTTCTTTTGGAGCTTGTTCTGAGTCGGACTGCAGTCTGTTGTCCGGCAGCCATTACTCCCAGAAACTCTGCCGTTGCCATGGTCACATGATGCCGCCCTCACGTCTTCTGCAGGCAGGAGGAGGTGGGCGGTACCGTGGGCGGTACCGTGGGCGGCGCGCAGTAGCTCATTAGCATTTAAAGGGAAAGGCACTGAAACAGGCCATCTGGAGCAGGGCTGTGAAACTGGTGTTTCAAGAACCCTGCTGTGCTCAATCCTTGAGCTTTTTTCAACCAAAGCATGTTACTAACATTACATTTAGACATCAAGGAACCATGTCAAGAAGCAGAAATGACCATAATATGGGACCTTTAATTAATAATACAAATGAAAGAAATGTGGCAAGTCAACTGTAAGGTTACATTTGCTAGCAAACATCCAGCTCTGCAAAGAACCAAAGGGAAAAGAAAAGTGTTCCTGTAGCAGCATACATGTAGTACATTAATACAGCTGCAGCTGCTCGAGGGTCGATACAGATGTTTGAATCACAGATGCTATTGTGTCGTGATTGTCCGCGCAGAGCGGCTTTGCTCACTCGTGTCCTCCATTTTCGTCGCAAACAACATAATATTACTAGCTGAATTGATTGGTCGATAGGTTGATAGATCAAGCTGATTTAGAGCGCCCTCTGCTGGATCACAAGCTGAACTACTTCAAACAGTCTGACAGACATTCACGACACATCCCGTGTTTTTTGTTGAATGCTCGCCGTCGACTGTCCGGGCACTGCACTTCCGAGTTCTGAGTTCCGCCTCTTGCGTTCCGTCAACATTACATTGTCAATTAACATGTAGAAAATAGATTTTTGACATTTGTGAATCGATTCAGAATCATCCACGTCCGAATCGTGATCCATCTAAGAATCGATTACTTTTCCCGCCCCTAATGTACAGTATATGATCACAGGTATTATTTATTATTAGCTGTGGAATTACATGTATTGCTTATTTACCAGGCCTTTATATATTGAAGAGGTTTTTAAATGTGTTTCCCACCTCTGTAGCTCTGTATCATCACAGAATTGTGAGATGCTGTTGATTGATAAACAATAGTTGTCACTGATGAAACTCCAGCTGGATTTTGTATTTGATTCTGGTCTAATGAAGTTTTAATCTTTATTTTAGTGCTGAATACTCTCCTGTACGGACATGCTGAAGGTGACTACTTATCTTTTCTATATTTACTCATTATGTTTGTCCTGTATGTCACCTGCTGTATCACTCTTGATCACTTGTTTTAGCAGCTGTGTTTTTCCATATATGTGTCATTATACTCAGTGCACATTATGAAATGACTGGATTAGTGCTCAGTTGTTCAGGGAAGCTACTTGGAAAGTGTAGCTCTGCATGATGCCACTGACTTCACACCGGAATAAGTTGAGAGACTGTAAAGCTACTTTAGTTTTTAGTTTTTAGTCTTCATTAAGGCCCAACACTGTGTATAGTTGTGTGATACAGTCACTTACAACAGTCTGTCACTCACTCAGTCATTATGGGTGATGACGTGGTGCATTTGCTGCCACATGCTGTGTTTCTCGTTATGACCTCTGGGAGCTGAAACAGTCACAAGTTGTCATCATCTTGTAATCATGTTTTAAGCTGTCTATGTATGATGTGTGATTCAGGACATGAGTAGTGGTGCACTTCTGCCTCAGGTGGTCAAAATGAGTATCACAGAAAGAAACACTTTATTTCCATTGTGAACATTTCTGCAGTTTTATGCACACATGAAAACGAAAATGAATGTATAACTACATTTACGAATTCTCACCTCTGGCCTTCTTGAACATGAACAGTTCCAATCAAGGCTGTTGTGACTCTGCAGCCAAACTGGACTGAAGTATACTTTGGAGAGAGGATCACTCTCAGATGTGAGATCACAGATGGAGGAGACACTGAGTGGGAGTATGAATGGAGAACAACCAGCTCAGAAAAACCTTCAGATCAAAATGAACACATTATGAATGTGACTGAATTCCACAGTGGAGACTACAGGTGTAAGGGCAGAAAGAAACATACGCAGCATTCTTCAACAGATTGGAGTGATCCCATCAAACTGACAGTATCATACAGTAAGTCACATCATATTTCTTTCAAAGTGAAGATTATACAGCTCATTAAAAGGCTGTTTTTGTTCATATATATGTTTAAAGTAAATCTTCAGTATGTACTGATTGTGCAGAATGTATCTGATCCACTATCAATGCATGATTTCATTTAAAAAATCATTTTCCAACAGCACCTCAGCCTGTCATCACTGTGTCTCCATCATGGCTGAGTGCTGGAGCCTCAGTAACTCTGAGCTGCAGAGTTAAAGATCCATCTGCAGGATGGAAGTTCTACTGGTTTAAGACGGTTCCTGGTCCTAGAGTTGAGCTGCTACCTGGCAGCAGCAGTGGGACTGAACAGGATTCCTACGTTGTTCATGGACAGACACACACAGCAGGATACAGTTGCAGAGCTGGAAGAGGAGATCCAGTGTATTCCTCTTATTCCAGTTACTCTAAGTTTGTCTGGTCTGCAGGTCAGTTTGTTTCTATCTCTTAAGAAACAGAAACTTGTTTCTAAGTGATGATAAACACACAGTATCTTGAAAAAAAGAAAATTCATTTACTGTGGTCTTGTGATCTTGTCTCTCTCTAGCATCAAGCTAAACTTCATGCTTTCCACCTTACTGGGTGAAGTTAACTTGTTTCCTTCTGTCCTCACTCAAGAAAGATATGATATCTTGGCTAAAACTCTGCTCTCATTTACAAAAAGTACTTTTAGTCTGGATACTTAAGCTCTTCTTCTGCTTACAGCAGCTGGAGTCTCTTGGTTGTCTATCATTTAAAATGTTATCAAAATTGTAGCCAGAGGTCGAAGTAGAAATCATAATTTTACCAAAATACTGAACTTTGGTTACAATAAAAAGAAAGCCAGGGACTATTTGAATGGAGGCATTTTCTATCTGAAGATCTCTGTGCTCTGTTTGACCTCTTATCACTTTTTTTCAGATATTCACTCATCAGCATCTCTCACAGTGAGTCCTGACAGAGCTCAACACTTCACCTCTGACTCTGTCTCACTGAGCTGTGAGGGAAACTCTACTGAGTGGGGAGTGAGGAGGTTTTCAACTGACGAGAGATACTGGTCGGACTGCACCACCTGGGGGACAATCACCCGATCAACATGCAACATAGACACTGACAGGACCAGTGATGCAGTGTACTGGTGTGAGTCTGGATCAGGAGAGTTCAGCAACGCAGTCAACATCACTGTACAGGGTATGATTTCATTACATTATGTTTTTCTTTGACTTATTACTTCAAACATCCCGTTGTGTGTTGAGGAGGACAGCGCACTGACATGTTAAGAGTTCTGCCCAACACTCTGCTTCATCATCTCTCCAGTAATTCATGGTTTTCACTTAACAAACATAGTTGAGTATTTAATCATACTGTGATTTTAACCATGTATAAATATAGAATATAGATTTGTAGCTGATCTGTTCCTCAGTTTTTAGAGCCGTGATCACCATTTAAAGTCCAGTGTGAAGGATTTAGTGATATTAAGCTGTGAGTTAACAGATTCAGCCAACTGAAAGGGTTCTTTAACATTAGATACACAAAGTGTATGAAGATGAAACGTCAGGTTTTATGATCACTGTTAAATCAGTGACAACAATGTACAAGAAAAAAAAACAGTATGTCTTTTCTCATCCCTCTTCATCAGCTCATTCTCAAGTTCCTCAACCAGCTGATCTCTGACTGAAACCTGGTATTCTTTGACTGTTTAACAGATGGAGATATGATCCTGCTGAGCCCTGCCCGTCCTGTGACTGAAGGACATTCTGTTAGTCTGAGCTTCAAATTAAGAAATAAAACATTTGACTCCATTGTGTTTTTCTATCACAATGAGAAAGTCATTCAAAATGACAGCAGATGGGAGTTAAATATCTCTGCAGTGTCAAAGTCAGATGAAGGATTCTACAAGTGTCGACACTCAGGACGGGAGTCAGCACAGAGCTGGATGTCAGTTCAGGGTGAGGAGGATTAAAACAATTGTTGCATTTTTCGTAAATTATTTGTTTGTAACTGGGAAATAAATTTAGACAAATGTCTTTTTCCTATTTATTCCAGCGGTGTCCAGGTCTGTCAGCTTTTCATTTCCTGTACTGTTGATTGTTGGGCTGGTTTGTGGAATCGTTCTTGTTATTACTCTGCTCGTTTTGTTTTGCTACAGAGCGTCCAAGGGTGAGAACTTCTTCTTCTGTTATTACATGTTCTTTAATTATTCAAATACACACACATACTCTGACCTCATGAGAGAGAACAGCAGTATAACAACCATCTAACAACAAGTGTGTCTTTCACAGATTCGTGCTTCTTCAGGTAGGTGCAACACTCTCTCATCTCATGTTGAACGTAACATCAACACATTTTTATGTTCCTATTTAAATGTTCTGTATCTGATACGTGTTGTAGACCAGTCCAGTCTGAGAGCGCCAACGCAGATCGTGTGGACCACGAGAATGATCATTACTCTGCTCTTCGCCATGGTAAGCAGTTAAACTAATCTTTATTTGTTACATATTATATTTTAAGTTATCTAATAAAATCTTAGTTTGTTTAATAAGTATTGTAAACTAACTTTGGCTTCAATTTATTTTTCTGTAGGTGATGTTTGTCTCTATGACACAATCAGAGGTCTGAAATATCATATTGCATACCTTCCGCCATCGTGGGTCAAACCTGGCTCTACAGCGTCTGTTCGCTTAGCGTCCAACAAAGATGGCGGCTATGTGTTTTCGTTTCTGCAAGTGAAGTCCCGCCCATTGGTCTGTGATAGGTCTGTAGCGTGAGTGGGTCCCACCTCGAGCCCCCACCCTTGGAAAAATGAGCGAAGCGTTTGTAGTCTTACCCCCTCGACACAGATATAGGACTTCCTGCTTTCAATGACGTAAAATGACGATTTTTACATCATTGAAAGCAGGAAGTCCAACACTGAAATCCGTATTTCTCCGTCTCAGGGCAAACTGAGGGAATGATGCATGACCATTCAAAAACATGACTGTTTTCCTGAAGATACAAAGCTTAATGCAAATCGGTGAAGTGTCCCTCTAAGGTTTCCAAAGGGGCAGTAGCATGTAACAATCTAAACTGTGAAACGCTTGACAGAACCTGGATCAGTTGTATTCAAAGACAGACACAAAGTGACCACACTGGGAGTAAGATGTCGTACATAACCTGTATAAAGGTTCAGCCCGATAATGTATAGATGAGGGCATAGTGACATCTGATCTATGAGATTATATCAGCAAACTTAGCAGTCGGAAGCTGCTGTGGAAACATCTACAAGACGGATCTCTGACAAACCAAGGCTGCTGTTTATGTAAACTCAAAGGACGGCCTTTGATCTATCTGTCTTCTACGTGTTTTCTTTCTATTTCTCACTAAGTCAGAGGTGAGATGCTCTGCAGTAACTTCCCACTTATTTGTTAACAGATTACCCTGTATGTTAGGGCTGCTTCTTGAGCTTAGAGGATAGAACCTAAACTAATGAAGGTTTAGGAGGATTAACTTGTGTTGGGAAGCAAGTTGGATTATTGAAGACGCAACTACGCGTGTATTATCTGCTTGTGAGCTACCATGTTTTGTGAGTTTGTGGACCACATGATAATGATTTAATCATAACTAGATCTGCCCCACCATCAACTACCAACAATGGTGCCCCATGTGAGGACATCTTAAACCAGATGTATTGCAGATGAAGTACTCATAACTTGCCAAATCTATAATTGTGGTTTGGAGATTGTAGTAGTGTACCATTTAGTTTTTTCTTTTAACCCTAAATAGCTTGCATGCTATTTAGATTCTGCAGTCACTAACACATCTTAGCTATTACATCTCCAGAGGTGTTGAAACCACCTCATTAACATCCTAACAGGATAGGTTGCATGAGAGTTATTAGCATAACACCTACTAACAAGTAGTCACAGGTAAAGCCTCTCACCTGTGCATCAGCAACATAACAGCCACACACAAGTTGTTGAACCCACTGGCTGTTGCCACTACTTCAGTAAAATGAGTAGACCAAGACCCCAGTGTGACAGGAGCTGGAGCTCCTTATGAGTCAGAAGACGCAGCCCTGCAGAATGCGATCGCTGGTCTCCTTCGCCTCTTCATGAAGGAGAGAGGCCACATTAATAGCTATGACATTAGCACCTGTGATGGGAAAATACAGGAGCTAATAAGCTATGTCAACGACCCAGCCTGAAATCTGCAACACACCCTACCCTAGGAACTTGGTCAAGTAGCGCTACTCACCCAGCACAAAGCCAAGCTGCAAGCAGCAGTGAACCAAGAACGGCTTGCCCAGCTGCAGAACAGCTACCAGGTTTTGCAGCGTGATAACTGCAACATCCAGGTTGGGAAAGATGAGACAGACATATCTCTCCAAACCTCACACAAGCAGGCTACCTCAGTCAACTGAGGGTTCACAACTGCTCCTAGTGGTGTTGCCCCCAACCGGTTGACACCCTACTGCCATCCAGCACCACCAAGGGCCCGCTTGGTGGACACAGGTGCCCAAGAGAAGGGTGATCTTCCTCACACCTCAACACGTGAGAAACTTAGGCTAGTCTGGAAATCGACAACCAGGAGCATCCATGCCTTCATGGAGACACTCCCACCAGGAACCCAAGACCACTATTCAGCACTTGATGAGTACTCAGTGTACACTGACCCTGCCACTGCCACCCTTTCTACCTTAGCCATCATGCAAAAGAAGCATGAATCTCCCAAAGAATATTCTAGGTGCCTGAGGGCCGCATATTTTCAGGGATATAATGCACCAGGGTTGGAGGAGGAATCCAAGTCGTTGTTCCTACACAACCTCCATGAAACCGTGTGCTATAGCATCATCATGCACTGCAGACCGAGAAACCTCAACATGCAGGAAATACCAAAAAATATGCACAGGTAGTATGGGAGATACACATTGGCCCAGCCAGAGAGCCTGTGGAAGATGCTGGAGTTTGGTGATTGAAGCATTAGAGAGCTAGGTAAGACAAAGACTGCAGAAACACTCTCCTCTGACAAGGGGACACCTCCCCTCCTAGTTCCACACAGTCTTATAACCCTTTTGACCACTTTCTTTCTTGAAGTCAGCATTTGCCAAACACACCTCAGCAGTGGTACGGGAGTGTGATAGCACCCTTATTCTTGATGTCAGTCTGCTAGTACCCAGACGAACCAGTCATCTTGCCCAGGAGTCCAGAGGTCTCCCACAACGGTCCCTGTTTCTTTCAGAGTCTGATTCCAGCTCTGACTTTTCTGTACTGCCTGTGAGCACACAGCCTCCACCAGCTGGCAGCCAGAACTTATTTGACCACATCAGGTTTCTTGTGCTTTTCTCTGGAACTGAACACTCGTTCAGCCTACTTCTTAACTGTGGATGTGATCTGTAGTTTTCTGGACCACAACGGTCACCCCAGCTTGTCTGTGCAAGCTGGCCTCCTCATTGGCCACAGCCAGTACAACATGACGATAGCTGCGTTTGACAATGCACTGTGCAGACAGTTGTGCTGTTATTTTGTCCCTCCATGATCATGTTTGTGTTGTGGACTTTCAGAAGAAATGAAGAGAACTCAGATAACTACAAACCATCAGAAGATCAATAAATCAAGCTTTGCTCCCTTAAACATAGAAAAGCAACTTTATCTCAGATACAGAATTTGATATACTATACTCACACACAAGAATCCAATCAGGTGAAGTGTGACAAAGGAAAGCTGTCTTGAAGTCGCCTCAAGGACGATCAGCTGGTCCTTAACTACTTCTTAGTTGGTGAACAAGACAGAAGACTGGAGGAAAGACTGATTTTATCATTTTCAAAATAGAATTGTTGCGTGCTCTCATTCTTTTTGAGCCTATAAACACATTTTTAGTGATCCAAAGAATCTGAGGTCTCACATGCTTCATTAGTTGTTACAGTTAAAGTGATTAAACTCACCTTGTCTTGATTTTGATTTCTCTGTAGGTGATATTTGTCTCTATGACACAATCAGAGGCCGTCAAGAAGCTGAACATGGTACAGTTTATACCTTTTATTCACCATTGAACTGTTGAAAATACTAGACTATTAACCTGTTCACACCCACCTATTTTCGGTAATTTTCGCCTATTTAGCATAACCAAATGGAAAAGCTTATAACACAATAACTGCAAGTCCTAGATGGATGTATGATACTTCATTTGAAAGCTGACGCCCCTTATTTAGCATGTACCATACCCACAGCCTAAATTACATCGTTTCAAACATGGCTCTAAAGCATTTTTTTTTGTCTTCGAAAATAATAGGTCATTTTTGAGTAACAATAACTATGATGTGCTTTATGTAAGGCATATGGCAATATATCACATACCTTCTACATCTTGTCAACTACACCTGGATGAAAGTTTAGACCTCTAGGCCTAACCTTATGGGAGTTATGGAGTTTTAGTTAGCAGTGTCACTGGCGTCCACAAACCTCTCCAAAACGCCTCCAAATGGCCAAATTGTGCCAAATGCTTTTACTCACTTCTGTGACACTGGAAACATTACTGAAGCATTTTGGAGACTCTAAAACCTTTCTCTATGATTCAAAACATAATTTTTTTCACACATTCATTTGATGGGTGGTTGGAGGGGTTTCCACACGCTTCTAGGTGGCCATATTGAGATATTGTCATGTGATAAGACACTAGAGAATAGTAACTATTATACAAAAATGACAGACTGTACTGAACTGAATTTCAAACACGGCTGGGAAAGTATGGATTGTATTTGCCGAACAAAGTTGGTAGACGGTAAACAAATGGACTTTACAGGACGACATTCACAAGCTGGAGTTATTTTATGAAAAACCATTTTGATGCTTTTGATCAGTGGATTCTTACGGACAACTGGAATATAAATAATTGAGGAATGGACACATATTACGGCTGTATGACTGCGCAGAAGGTAGGGAGAAGTCGTTCGTATCTTGAGTCTCATGTTTACCATGCTGGTAAATATCAATGATTTATGGTTTGGTGCTCATGATTTTTGCAAAATCAACTGGATGAATGAATTGCGGAGATTCTACCCTTTCTAACAACGTATAGTATGTCCGTATTGATGAAAGTGGAAGCGGGCTGCGTCACTGCGTAGTGCAGACATAGTCACTTTTCTGCAATCGCCCGCCGGTGGGCGGGTGGATGCGGAATGATTCACTGATCAATCCTGTAAAATTAATCCAATAATCTCACATATTCTTTAATTGATCATAAAAACTGTGAGAGCGAGTTATTTTTTGGGAGAGTGGTGGGGGGCAGAGAGAGAGAGAGTGATATATGATAAAACATGTTGATCATGACGTCGTCCTGAATCTTTTGTTAATTTTCTGTTTCTTTCAGTTCAATAAAGAAATCTGTATCAACTAAACCAACAGAACGGACGACAACATGAAAAACTCCATCTGTGCTTTGACAGCTTCTCTGTGATCACTGTGTGCAGCTGTGCTGAACAAATAACACACAGCATTTTGTAAAGTTAATGTAACTGCAGCTCATTTAAAATAAGTATCATATTGTTTTAATCTTCTGTTGTATGAGATATATATACGAGGTGATAGTGCCACTTTGAAGTCAGCTGCTTTTGTAGCTTGTGATTAAAAAGAGTTTAACATTTACAACATTTAATCTATATTATGTGAAAAACATCCTGTTAACATACAAGCTTCTTCTGTTATTTTAAAAATGCTTGATATTCTCTATATTTCATGTTTTTATACATATATGTATTTTTAAAAGGTGGTTGATCATTTTCTGTATCAATAAACTTGTTCCATCAATAAGCTGTCAGCAGTGTTCCTCATAGATTTAGAGGGAACAAAAGGAATATAACTGGAGGTACTTTAGTTTGAAAAGTCTCTTCCTCTTTGTGTCACCACTCACTCTTCATCATGTGAATTAGAGTCGAGCCCGTTGAGACAAATGTTGTCCTGCATGTCAGATATCTCCGTGTCAACATGATGCTTCATACTGTGGAACTGTTTTATATCTCATTTACATTTCTTTATGGTTTTTTCTAAACTGGCACCAGAGATAGTTTCAAAATAAATGTCAGGAGAGTAAATGAACATGTACAGGCCTACACAGTATAATCATACAACAACAACACAGAAATGAAAACAATGAGATGTTGGTGAGTTCATGACATGATTAGATGTAATGGTCTTATGTTTCCTGGATGTGTTCTGACTTATTTTTGATGTCCTGTCTTATTTTTAGTTCGAAGCCTGACAGCTGTTTGAGACTTTAACTTGTGGAAAACTAAATCCACTTAATAGAATAACTTTATAGTGCAGAGCGCCCTCTGCTGACCTTTATGCTGAAAACCTCTGAAGACCTTGATAAAGGACTTAGTTTGGTCATAATGTCATTTAAAGTCCAGAGTAGAGAGGCTAAAGTCAGTGAGCAGCACCGAGGTGAGAAGAAGGACGACATGGTTTATAAAAATATAAAATTTTATTATTTAAATAAATAGAATAGATAAAATATACACTTAAAATGTTGTCTATAC
This sequence comes from Diplodus sargus, assembly GCA_903131615.1. NCBI lineage: Eukaryota > Metazoa > Chordata > Actinopteri > Spariformes > Sparidae > Diplodus > Diplodus sargus. The sequence continues at coordinate 158,927 of CAEMYA010000694.1, read as the reverse complement.
ATTGTAGTCATGCTTCTCAGCATTATTTCAATAAAGTGTCACAGTGCAGATTTCAGATCAGTCCAATAAGAGACAGAGTTTGATGAGACGTCCTGTCAGAATAATGAACAACATGAAGGTGAAGAACAACGTTTCCTCCGTCAGCTCCATCATCGTTGTGTCCTCTGACTCTGGACACTGAAGAACGTAAAGGCAGGATGTGTTTTAACCATCAGCTACTTTTACAGTTTGTAGTTGGTTTGTTTGAAATGTGTGTTCACAGCATCACAGTTGTTGCTATGGTTACCTGCAGGCCCTCATATAGTTTAATTACCTTACAAGTCTTTTCTGTGTCCATGGTGTCACACAAAGTCCTGTATCGTAGACAACCGGACTTTTTTAGCTTCTTGAAGATGCTCTGCCTTTCATCCAAGAGGGTTCTTCAGTTGAGACCAACTGGAGGGGAGTTGCAGGGTTGACCAGGAGCTGGATGACTGAGAACCTTCATCAGCATCCATCACATAACAAAGGCTCATCTACAGAGTCGATCAAACTGTTTCCTCTGATCCTGCTGAGCCGGAACATTTCCTGAATCCTCCACTGGACTCATCAGGTAAAAAACAACCAACGCAACTATCCATCCAACTCGGTCCACCTTTTAAGGAGCAGCCTCAAAACAGAGCTTGATTAGCATGAATCCCTTCCTGGAACTCTCTCCTCTCCTCCCTGGTTCCCTGATTGTCTCAGAGTCTGCTGCTCTGTTCAGATCTGTCCATCGTATAAAACTGGTTCATTAAGTTTTGTTGATCAAACTATTTCCTCAGATCCTGCTGAGATGTATATTTCCTCAGATCCTCCACCAGAGTCTGAGCAGAGATGTTGTTTATCAGACTGACTGTTAATAATTAAAACGTAACAAATTACCAACACAACGACCGCTGCTGTCGTCAGTCCCAGAACACAGTAGAGGCCGATCCTTCCTCGACTTGCTGTGTTTGGTCTCTCAGGTGTGTCTGTGTTGGATCTCTCAGGTTCGGGCCGATCCCTCGCTGCTGTAAAGAGACCAAACAACAGAAAAGCTAAAAAAGGTGCTGAATCAACCTGTTAGTAAAGTTCAACTGACTTCTACTCAACCAACTTACCAGAGACGTTGAGCCGACATTCACTGGAGTTCAAGATGCTGTTCCTCGACACTTTACAGCGATACCGGCCCGAGTCCTCAGTCCTGAGTCTGGACACATGAAGTCTGAGTCGTCCATCTCTGAGGACGTCTTTGTTCCACTGGACTCTTCCTACAAACTGTTGATCCCGAGACTCTGGGATCACAACACCTCCACGCAGACAAAACAGGACTGAGACTTTGTGACCAGTTATCATCTCACAGAAGATATAAATGGAGACGGTGGAAGCTTCAGCTGTGGTTGTGAAGGTCCATTCCAGTGTGATGTTGTGGTTCTCCTCTGCCTGATAGGAGGTCTGTGTCACATTCACTACAAATGTTCCTGTTGAGGAGACAGAGAGGGAAA
>CAEMYA010000694.1:133867-146275 GCA_903131615.1 Diplodus sargus | reverse complement strand
ACAAGGAGACACACAATAAATACAAAGATATTTTAAATGACTACAAAAAGACAAAATGGCTCAAAAGAGACAGAAAATGACTACAGAGACAAATAAAGTACTGCAAAAGATATGCAAAGACTACAGGGAGACAACAGGTTTAAAAAGAGACTCACAGTTACTACAAACATTTCAAGTTACTACAAAAAGACAAAACAACTACAAAGAGAAAAAAAAAGACAACAAAGAGACAACGAAAAGACAAAATTGCCCGAAAGAGACAGAAAAATTACTACAGGGACATAAAATTACTTCAAAAGCCACACAATAACTACAGACATTTCAAACAACTACAAAACGACATAATGTGACTACAAAGAGACTTTCAACGACTATCAAAAGACAGAAAATGACTACAAAGAGACATGATAGGACCACATAGAGACACACGATATTTCCAGACATTATACACAACTACAAAGATGAAGATATTATATATTTGTGCATTGAAATCAAACTCTCTTCCTTGTCAGCAGTTGATGCTCCTGCAGCTCTGGTGATGTCAGTCTTCAGACTCATATGGCACGTCGTCGTGGCGACTCCATACCTGCTGTCCACCATCTTGTTGATACTCATATACAGAGACAACAGAAGAGGTGAGAACCAACAGTAAGGATCCAGGTCGGTCGCTGCGTCTGAGCCTGTTCAGGTCTGCGTTTATTTCTGTGCTCATGACTTCTGTTTTTCTGTTTCTTCTTCCTTTTTGTTGCAGCTGCTCGGCTTGTTGGAGGAGACAGAAGCTGCAACGTCGTCATGGAGACTGAAGAGGACAAAACCAGATATAGATATTGATTATTATAGTGTTTATGTTCGTCTGTGTTACATTTTAATTGGTGTAGATTTCCATTTCATGCTCATTAAAGAAAGAAAAGGTTTTCTACTTGATTCCGTTGCCTGTGATGAAATTATTTTTATTCATACAACACAATTCATCACAGGTTAACTCACTGTGCTCTACATTACAGTGGCAATGTGTAGGAATCACCTTCAAATGTAGCTGCTGTTGAATTAATATTATAAACTATATAATGAAAGTTATCGCCCCCTGGTGTCACATCAATGATGTTACCGTGTGAAGAAGATCAGACATGGTTCAGTCCACCCTCGCTTCTCAGTTTTAAGTGTACATCTAATATCTTTCAAAGGTGTTAGAATGAAGATAACTTATTGTTACGTATGTTTCTCTCCTTGGAAATGAAGTACGCTGATCTAGAAACAGCGGCCTGAGTATCAAATCTCTCAAGGTGAATGTGTTCGCATTTAGAAAGAGGAAGTGTTGTGCAGGGGTGCAGTCAGTCATTTTCCATCCAGCAGTGAGAAGATGAAGTCCGCTGTGTTGCACTTCAGCCTCTGTGAGTATAACTTTGTCTTTTTTATTGTGCTTTGTCTTCTAACTCACAGGATATCATCGATCATGTCTTCCTTCTCTCTCTGATGTGTGTTTTTAGGTGTGTTTCTAAAGTTTGCCTCATCTGACACTAAAGGTAATGAGCTCTTTATCTGTGGATTTATTCACTTTCAGGGCTTTTACGTATAAAACTTGATTCATGTTTTGACAGTGACGCTTTTATATGCAACAACTATACAAACAAAGTTGCCCACATAAAGAGAATGAATATATTAAGAACAGTTAGTTATTGATAGGGTTAGGGTTAGCTAATGTTATGCCAACTGGGTGCTAACAAAATGTCTTCCATTAGTGTCTATCTGATGATTAGTCAACAACTACAAAGAGACACAAAAAGACGTTCAGCAACTACAAAGATGATTTTAAACTGCTACAGAGACATGAAATGACTTCAAAGAGATTCAAAACGTCTGCAAAGAAACATAAAAGAACTATGAAGGGGAGTCGCAGGCTTTTAAACCCTGTGTGGGAGTGTTCTTACAGAGTCATTAAGGATATTTGTGGCTTGTTGACTTAAAGGGATAATCTGTCATCAATTCAATCCATGGTCTTAAACACCGTGACACCTCCGACCGCTAGCTGATGTAGTTTTAGTAGCCTCAGAAAAGACCGCACGGTAACAACACACTGCAGTCTGTCTATGCCTCCACCAAGAAACCACCATCAAAAAGCCACAAATAATGCTCAGAACAGAGATATATGTTGTATTAATTGATTGAAAACATTGTTTGTTTAATTTTTCTTAATTTTTCTTAATTTTTGTTTCCTCTCTGTGAATTGTTGAACATAAACAGTTCCAAACAAGGTTGTTGTGTACTGATTGTGCAGAATGTATCTGATCAACTATCAATACATGTTTTAGTTTAAAAAATCATTTTCCAACAGAACCCCTTCCAGTCCTCACTGTGTCTCCATCATGGCTGAGTGCTGGAGCCTCAGTAACTCTGAACTGCAATGTTAAAGATCCATCTGCAGGATGGAAGTTCTACTGGTATAAGATGGTTCCTGATCCATCAGACAACTTCTACAGATATGAGCAGCTACCTGGCAGGAGCAGTGGGACTGAACAGGATTCCTACATTGTTCATGGACAGACACACACAGCAGGATATTTGTGTGGAGCTGAAAGAGGAGATCGGAAGTATACCACTTATTATAGTGGCATTAGGTACGTCTGGTCTGCAGGTCAGTGTGTTTCTATCTCTGAATTAACAGATGTGCCTCTCTCTCGCTAGCATCAAGCTAAACTTCATGCTTTCCATCTTACTGGGTTGAATTTACTTGTTTCCTTCTGTCCTCACTCTTTAACACAACACACAAAAAGTCAGATATGATATCTTGGCTAAAACTCTGCTCTCATTTATTAAAACTATTTTTAGTCTGGATACTTAAGCTCTTCTACTGCTTACAGCAGCTGGAGTCACTTGGCTGTCTATCATTTTAAAATGTCCCAAAATTGTAGCAAGAGGTCAAAGTAGAAATCATAATTTTACCAAAATACGGAACTTTTTTACAATAAAAACAAAGCTAGGGACTATTTGAATGGAGGCATTTTCTATCTGAAGATCTCTGTGCTCTGTTTGACCTCTTATCACATGTTGTTTTTCAGATATTCACTCATCAGCATCTCTCACAGTGAGTCCTGACAGAGCTCAACACTTCACCTCTGACTCTGTCTCACTGAGCTGTGAGGGAAACTCCACTGAGTGGAGAGTGAGGAGGTTTTCACCTGAGGACACATTCCGGTCAGACTGCACCTGGTGGAGAAAAATGACTGGATCAACATGCAACATAGACACTGACAGGACCAGTGATGCCGTGTACTGGTGGGAGTCTGGATCAGGAGAGTTCAGCAACGCAGTCAACATCACTGTACAGGGTATGATTTCATTACATTATGTTTTTCTTTGACTTATTACTTCAAACATCCCGTTGTGTGTTGAGGAGGACAGCACACTGACATGTTAAGAGTTCTGCCCAACACTCTGCTTCATCATCTCTCCAGTAATTCATGGTTTTCACTTAATAAACTTAGTTGAGTGTTTAATCACACTGTGATTTTAACCATGTATAAATATAGAATATAGATTTGTGGCTGATCTGTTCTTCAGTTTTTAGGTCCATGATCACCAGTTAAAGTCCAGTATGAAGGATTTACTGATATTTAGCTGTGAGTTTACAGATTCAGCCAACTGAAAGGCTTCTTGAACATTAGACACACGAGGTGTATGAAGATGAAACGTCAGATTTTATGATCCCTGTTAAATCAGTGAAAACAATGTAAAAGAAAAAAACCCAGTATGTCTTTTCTCATCTCTCTACATCAGCTCATTCTCAAGTTCCTCAACCAGCTGATCTCTGACTGAAACCTGGTATTCTTTGACTGTTTAACAGGTGGAGATGTGATCCTGCTGAGCCCTGCCCGTCCTGTGACTGAAGGACATTCTGTTAGTCTGAGCTGCAAATTAAGAAATCAAACATTTGACTCCACTGTGTTTTTCTATCACAATGAGAAAGTCATTCAAAATGACAGCAGATTGGAGTTAAAGATCTCTGCAGTGTCAAAGTCAGATGAAGGATTCTACAAGTGTCAACACTCAGGACGAGAGTCAGCACAGAGCTGGATGTCAGTTCAGGGTGAGTAGGATTAAAACAATTGCTGCATTTTCTTGTAAACTGTTTGTTTTTCACTGAACAATAAATTCAGATGAATATTGTCTCCCTAGTTATTCCAGCGGTGTCCGGGCCTGACAGCTCTTCATTTCCTGTACTGTTGATTGTTGGGCTGGTTTGTGGAATCATTCTTGTTATTCCTCTGCTCGTTTTGTTTTGCTACAGAGCGTCCAAGTGTGAGACCTTCTTCTATTATTACATGTTCTTTAATTATTCTAATACACATACATACTCTGACCTCATGCGAGTGAACTGCAGTATAACAACCATCTAACAACAAGTGTCTCTTTCACAGATTCAGGCTTCGTCAGGTAGGTGCAACACTCTCTCATCTCATGTTGAACGTAACATCAACACATTTTATTGTTCCTATTTAAATTTTTTGTATCTGATACGTGTTGTAGACCAGACGAGTCTGAGAGCGCCAACGCAGATCGTGTGGACTATGAGAATGATCATTACTCCACTCTTCTCCACGGTAAACTAATATTATAAATCTCATCTTATATACTTACACAGTGGGGTCCAAAAGTCTGAGACCACTGAAAATCTCTAATAGTGTCATGTGAACCTGGAAATAATAAGAAAGTGCTCAGAAAGTGTGAGTCTGAGCATGAGATCATTTCCAGACTCAAGGTTTCTAAAGGGGCAGTGCATGTAACAATATAAACTGTGAAATACTTGACAGAAACTGGATCAGTTGTATCCAAAGACAGACACAAAGTGACCACACTGGGAATAAGATGCCATACATACCCTGTATAAAGGTTCGCAATGACCAGATAAACGTGGAAAATAAACTGTGTGCCCGTTTTTAACACCAGTCCCAGAGTAACGTGTTGCTGGAAGCTTCGGCTTTCGTCAGCGCAACTGTTACTCAAAGGGAGCAACGAGATGTCTGGATTTTAACCTTCTTAAAAGTAGCTGTGCAACCAGCCACTTTCACCGCTTGCAGAAGGAGGATTTTTCCCTCAGAAAATGCCCGCTTTGTCACTTTCCACGTCAACCACGCTGTTCTAAAAGCAACGCAGGACTCTGCAGGAAGTTTATTAGAAAGATTATTGAAAACGCAACTACAAGTGAGGCTTATGTAGTGTCTGGGCATAAACTAGACGTTAGCGTGTACTGTATGCTTGTGAGCTACAATGTTTTGTGAGTTTGTCGACTGTCGAGTCATTCATCATTGCTGCAAGTTTTTCCTTCACTGTTCCTTTAATTGTAAATTTTGCACAAATATCTACACTTAAAGTGAACCCTTCTTTGAGACTATTTTGGTCTGGTTATTGGTACATGATTCCAGAGTGGTGCCCAATTTTAATGATTGAATCATAATTTGTATTTATTTGTTTTGATTTAATTCTAATGATTATTATCAATAATTGTTACTTCTAAGAACCACACCTGCCCTACCATCAACAACCAACATGGTGCCCCATGTGAGGACATCTTAAACCAGATCTATTGTAGATTAAGCACTCTTAACTTGCCAACACTTCAGTTGTGGTTTGTAGATTGTTGTAGTGTACTATTGGTTAGTTTTTCTTTCAACCCTAAATAGCTTGCATGCTATTTAGATTCAGTGGTCAATAACACATCTTAGCTATTACATCTCCAGAGGTGTTGAAACCACCTCATTAACATCCTAACAGGATAGGTTGCATGAGAGTAATTAGCATAACACCTACTAACAAGTAGGACTGTAAGTCACAGGTAAAGCCTCTCACCTGTGCATCAGCAACATAACAGCCACTCACATAAGATATTGAACCCACTGGCTGTCGCCGCTACCTCAGTAAAATGAGTAGACCTAGACCCCAGTGTGAAAGGAGCCGGGGCTCCTCATGAGACGATGCAGCCCTGCAGGATGCGATCACTGGTCTCCTTTGCCACTTCATAAAGGAGAGAGGACACCTTAGTAGTTATGACATGAGCACCTTTGATGAGAAAATACAGGAGCTAATAAGCTATGTCAAGGACTGCCACGAGGTACCCCGAGGTGGGGTACAGTTGACCTCCAAACCACACACAAGCAGGCCACCTCAGTCAACCCACGGTTCACAACTGCTCCCAGTGGGGTCACCCTTGACCTGTTGACACTTTACAGCCATCCAGCACCACCAAGGGCCCGCTTGTTGGACACAGGCACAGCCACGCCACTGTATGCTGCGACACTTCAGCCCTTGCCCAATGGGACCAAGGTTATCACAGTGTCCGGAGCAGCATCACTGGTTCTGGACCCCCATTCATGTGCCATTTCTATGCACATTGCGGTTCACAACCACCTCTTGAATGGACGTCATCTCCACCACAAAGAGGGGGCCACCATTTTGATCGCTCTAGCGATATGAGGGACTCTAACAGTTCAGACAACTCAGATGACACAGGTCCAACCTGAGAGCATGGCCTGCACATTCATCAGATTGAGTCCCTCACAAGAGACATAGAGTGGTCTGGAAGTCGACAATCAGGAGCATCCATGTCTTCATGGAGACACTCCCACCAGGAACTACAGGCCACTATTCAGCACTTTGTCATGCTCTGTGGCATGAGTACCTGCCATCCTTTCTGCCTTAGCCATCTCGCAAGAGAATCATGAATCTCCCAAAGATATAGTATAGGCGCTGCATATTTTCAGGGATGTAATGCACCAGGGCTGGAGGAGGAACCCGCTTTCCCAGATGGACCAGTCACCTTGCCCAGGAGTCCAGAGGTCTCCCACCACGGTCCCGGTTTCTTTCAGAGTCTGATTCCAGCTCTGACCTTTCTGTACTGCCTGTGAGCACACAGCCACCACCAGCTGGCAGCCAGAACTGATTTGACCACATCAGGTCTTTCTTGTGCTCTTCTCTGTAACTGAACACTCGTTCAGCCTACTTCGTAACTGTGAATGTGATCGACAGTTTTCTGGACCACAACGGTCACCCCGGCTTATCTGTGCAAGCTGGCATCCTCTTTGGCGACAGTCAGTACAACATGAGGATAGCTTGTTTGACAATGCACTGTGCAGACAGTTGTGCTGTTATTTTGTTCCTCTATGATCATATTTATATAAACTTCTGCAACGTAAGTCATCAGTGTCTCTGAGTTTTCTTCATCTCTCCTAAAATTCCACAATACAAACCATCAGAAGATCAATAAATCAAGCTTCACTCCCTGAAACAGAGAAAACCTCAGCCGTTCCTAAACCACTTTTTAGTTGGTGAACAAGACGGTCTTGCGGTCTCCATGATTTCTTCTACGCGGGGTATGGCGCTTTCCGATGATGTCATTTCATAACGTTCCCAGGGCAACAGCAGGAAAGCAGCTGATTATGCGTTGAATTATGCGATCGCATAATCGCGTTTTTCTGTAGGGACTGTATCATTTTCAGAATAGAATTGTTGCGTGGTCTCAGTCTTTTTGTGCCTATAAACACATTTTTAGTGATCCAGAGAAGGTCTCACATGATTCAGTAGTTGTTGCAGTTAAAGTGATTAAACTCACTTTGTCTTGATTTTCATTTCTCTGTAGGTGATGTTTGTCTCTATGACACAATCAGAGGCCGTCAAGAAGCTGAACATGGTACAGTTTATACCTTTTATTCACCATGGAGCTGTTAGAGATAGTAGAATAAGATAATTAACTGTTAATGATTCACTGATCAATCCTTTCAGATGTATCCAATACTCTCACATATTGTTTTATTGATTGTAAAAACAGACAGAGCAAGTTCTTTTTTGGGAGAGTGTGGGGGGAGAGAGAGTGAAATGTGATCAAACATGTTGATTGTGACGTCGACCTGAATCTTTTTGTTGACTTTCTGTTTCTTTCAGCTCAATAAAGAAATCTGTATCAACTAAACCAATGGAACAGATGACAACATGAAAAAACTCCATCTGTACTTTGACAGCTTCTCTGTGATCAGTGTGTGCAGCTGTATTGAACAAATAGCACACAGCATTTTGTAATGTTAATCTAACAGCAGCTCATTTAAAATAACTATCATATGGTTTTAATCTTCTGTTGTATTTGGTATAAGGAGTTTAGATCATCACATAATCATTGAAATGTTTGGTTGTTTACGTCCGGTATGTTCTGACACCTTTGTTGTTGTTTGTTGTTGCAGAGAACAAATATTATGTGTGGACACTTGGTACGAGGTGATGGTGCCATTTTAAAGTCAGCTTCTTTTGTAGCTTCTGATTAAAAAGAGTTAAACATTTATAACATTTAATGTTTTTTATGTGAAAAACATATCCTGTTAACATAGAAGCTATCTTCTGATATTCTCTATATTTCATGTTTTATATACATATATAAATGTATTTTTAAAAGTTGTCCATCAGGCGGCAGCAGAGACACACAATCAGATGGCATCACTTCACTTTTTTGTGTCATATTTTATAATAAAACAGGTTGTTTGAACAATTACTGCCTCTTGGGCCATACATTTGTCAATATTTGTTTTTTAATCAGCTATTTAATATTCAAAACACCACAGCATGTCCCCACAGTCATATTTAGACGGAAAGTGTCAGAGTTTAAGATCGATCATGTTTTCTACCATTTAGAAAGCAGTTATGTATCTAAAACAGTAAACAAAGCTCCAGATCAATATTATAAACTATATAATGAAAGTTATCGCCCCCTGGTGTCACATCACTGGTGTTACGTGTGAAGACGATAAGACATGGTTCAGTCCACTGTGGCTTCTCAATGTTAAGACATTTTAACATTTATCTCCAGATTTCATTCGAGCCTTTAGTTGACATCACCGCTGTGGTCAACTTTATTAACAGGGGACAGTAAAAGAAAAACAGTCTGGTGAATAAATGGAAATAAAAGCTGTTAGAATGAAGATAACCTATTGTCACGTATCTTTCTCTTCTTGGAAATGAAGTACGATGATCTAGAAACAGTGGCCAGAGTTTCACATCTCTCAAGGTGAATGTGTTCGCACTTAGAAAGAGGAAGTGGTGTGCAGGGGTGGTAAGTGAGTCATTTTCCAACCAGCAGTGAGAAGATGAAGTCCTCTGTGTTGCACCTCAGCCTCTGTGAGTATAACTTTGTCTTTTTTATATGTGCTTTGTCTTCTAACTCACAGGATATCATCTATCATGTCTTCCTTCTCTCTCTGCTGTGTGTTTTTAGGTGTGTTTCTAAAGTTTGCGTCATCTGATACCAAAGACGAAGGTAATGAACTCTTTATCTGTGGATTTATTCACTTTCAGGGCTTTTAAGTGTAAAAGTTTATTCCCGTTTTGTCAGCGACAAACTGTTGTTATATTCAACAACTATACAAACAAAGTTGCCCACATAGAGAGAATCAATATATTAAGGAAATTGAAGTTAGTTATTGATAGGGTTAGGGTTAGTTAATGTTATGCTAACTAGATGCTAACAAAATGTCTTCCATTTTTGTCTATCTGATGATTAGTCAACAAAACAACTACAAAAACACACAAAAAGACATTTAGCAATCACAAAGATCATTGAAAACTACTACAGAGACATAAAATGACTTCAAAGAGATTCAAAACATCTACAAAGAATCATGATATATCTACAAAGAGACAAACAACATCTACAAAGAGATTCAAAACATCTACAAAGAGACATAAAATAACTATGAAGGGGAGTCGCAGGCTTCTAAACCCTGTGTGGGAGTGTGGGTTGTGGGTTGCTCGGACCAGGTGAGCCCAGGTGTTAATGGTTGTTATTCTGTCTGGGGAGAGAACTCAGTACAGCATTGTAGGTGGGTGATAAGTAATGTTGTAGGTCACCTCCTCCGTTCGAAGACAGTCGTTCCAGTTGGAATCAGATTCAAAAGGATTTAAAACCCTGCAGCAGTTACCTGCCGGCCCTGGTATAGTTTAATTACCTTACAAGTCTTGTCTGTGTCTATGGTGTCACACAAAGTGCTGTATAGAGCTGCAACAGTCACAAGTTGCCAAATGCTTCACAAACAGATGTTGATACATTATTAATCAAACTAAAGTGTCTGATAAAATCAAATGAATCGTAAACTACAAATAGGGCTGCTCGATTATGGAAAAAATCTTAATCACAATTATTTTTGTTAATATTGAATTCATGATTATTGAGTTATATGAGTTTGGAAACATCATGCATTTATTCAGCATTCCTCTGGAAAAAAAAACGTAACTGAGAACACTGAAATTTCCCCAATCGAAAATAATACAAATATGCATCCAGCGGTTCTGCAATTTCTATTAAACACTTAATGAATTAAAGATAAATACACTTCGAAAATCCATTAAGATCTTTTGCTGAAAAGTATCCAATGGCAGCTGTTATTTTCTTGTGCCGCTGCTCCGGTCCAATTTTGCTCCGGCGTCTGGCAACCCCCACCGGTTGCATTCTGAGTCTGCCACGGCGCGGGACTAAAAACTGGCGTTACGAGACCCAGGAGTTCCCGCTATAATCACATAATCAGTTGCGACCGCAGTTATAGGTATGTGTTATAAACACAACAACACAAAGTGTTCCCGACCAAAGGATTAGAAGCAGAGCTTGTATTTGTCTTTGTCTCTTTTGAGATTTGTGTGTTGGTGTCAACACGGAGTTTTTTATTTTTAAAAGTAACCGGATGTTATTTTATTGTTTCGGTGTGTGACTACCTGTCTGCCCTGTGCTAAATTCGGCTGAATGCTTCGTCATGGCTCCAATCTGCCAGAAATAGAAGTCCTGCGTGTCTCTTCCAGAGGGCTCTGGACTGCCGGAGCTGGACGGAGCAGATACGCAGCGCAGCGGACCTGGTGGAAGTTAACACATAGACTAGAATGCCAGCTCCACTGGCAGGGCGGATCCATAACGCAGCAGACACGTATCTGTGCCAGTCAGCAGGACTGTGTTGAATGCTTTGGGGAATGGACTGAATTGCGCATGCACATCTCTTTCAGAAAATCTCTAGGGCGACTGTACAACGAAAAATGCCAAAGAAATTGTTTCAACACAATTATATTAGTTTGAGATCGTTTGACCCAAAAATTTAAATCACGATCAAAATTCGATTAATTGGGGGCACCAGAGTGCCGCGTATGGAGTAAGACGTCTCTGCGTGAGCTCCTCTCCGTTCAGTTTATATTCATTTAAATTTGCTGTCTCTAACCAAGTTTGCTCGAAAATATCATCCCTATTCTGTTTCTCTAACCCTGCGTGACCATTTAAGACCAAGAAATGTCGACTACCGCTAACTCTAAAGCCAAAGAAAAGAAAGACAAGCCGCTGAAGCCTAGGCTAGCTAGCAGCAGTGTGGTAATGGCTAGCGAGGACATCCCCGGTGACCAACATGTCTCTTCTATGAAGGACTTGAAAAACATGCAGGATACACACTGAAGATCATCAACACCCGGTTCGACCTACTAGATGAGAAGTTCACCTCTCTCCAGTCGTCACACAACAGCCTGGTGACCCGAATGGATGAAATAGATGAGACGGTCTCAGACCATGACGCTCATCTGCAGTCTATGGAGACAGCTATCAACAAGTTACGGAAGGAGAACACTTTCCTCTGAGCCAAGACGAATGACTTAGAGGGCCGCTCATGGCGCAGTAATGTCAAGTTTGTAGGGATCCCCGGAGGAGAGGAGAAGGGAAATCCGACTGAATTTGTAAGCGCACTCATTCCTAAACTGTTAGGCGAGACCCATTCCCCAAAGCCAGTAATCGTTGAACGCACTCATCGCTCTCAGCCCAAGCCAGCAGAGGGAGCCTCCAGTCCTGCAGCCAGACCCAGCACGATCATCACCTGGGTCCATCACTATCAGGAGGGAGAGACGATAATACGGCTCGCTTGGCAACAGTCTCTCAAGTAAGGCACACACAAGGTCTTCATATTTCCAGACTATACTGCCGAGGTGATGGAGCAGCGACGGGGGTTCCGTGAGGCTATGACAGCCCGATGTGAGCTGAAGATCAAGCACAGCCTGCGTTTCCCGGCCAAGCTGCACTTACAACACAACGGGCTTAAGAGAATATTCACCTCTCCCGAGGAAGCGATGACGTTTGTCGGCAACTAGCGGCGGGATACTGGAAATGATTAGACACGGTCTGACCGGATTGTCAACTGACAGTCATGTTATGTTCACGGACTTTTGCACAGAGCATAAGGAACACTTTCACAATCACTGACGGTAACATTTTAATTTTATATGCCTATTCTTGGCTGTTTAGAACGGTAGAGGGGCACCCGGCTCGCTTAGTTTAAAATGTTCGGTTGGTTAGAGTTGTATTTACAAGCCATTCGGCCGGTGGCCCTCAGTCAGTATATGTGGGGGGGGGGGGGG
>CAEMYA010000694.1:104863-127126 GCA_903131615.1 Diplodus sargus | reverse complement strand
GGGGGGGTGAAATGTGATCAAACATGTTGATCGTGACATCGACCTGAATCTTTTTGCTGACTTTGTTTCTTTCAGCTCAATAAGGAAATCTATATCAACTTAATCAACAGAATGGACGACAACATGAAAAACTCCATTTGTACTTTGACAGCTTCTCTTCTTGGTATGAGGTGATAGTGCCACTTTAAAGTCAGCTTCTTTTGTAGCTTCTGATTAAAAAGAGTTAAATGTTTAGAATATTTTATGTATTTTATGTAAAAAACATCCTGTTAACAAACAAGCTTCTTTGGTCATTTTGAAAATGCTTGATATTCTCTATATTTCATGTTTTTATATATATAAATGTATTTTCAAAAGGTATTTGACCATTTTCTGCATCAATAAACGTGTTCCATCATTAAGCTGTCAGCAGTGTTCATCATAGATTTAGAGGGAACAAAAGGAATATAACTGGAGTTACTTTAGTTTGAAAGGTCTCTTCCTCTTTGTGTCACTACTCACTCTTCATCATGTGAATTAGAGTCGAGCCCGTTCAGACAAATGTTGTCCTGCATGTCAGTTATCTCTGTGTCTCAACATGATGCTTCATACTGTGGAACTGTTTTACATCTCATTTACATTTCTTTATGTTTTTTACTGAACTGGCACCAGAGGTAGTTTCAAAATAAAGATAATATTAGAACAAAGCTCAACAAAGTATATGAAAAAGGTCAGTTTAGACATCGTAATTTAGAAATCTTACATATTATTATATAAACTCGACACCAAATAAAAGTTCTGAGCTCATTTTATATTAAATCCAGTTGAGAGAGTATGAAGCTCACATACAGGATGTGCAGGCCTACACAGTGTAATCATACAACAACAACAACACACAAATGAAAACAATTGGATGTTAGTGAGTTTATGGCATGATAAGATGTAATGGTCTTATGTTTCCTGGATGTGTTATGACTCATTTTTGATGTAATTTCTTATTCTTACTTGGAAGCCTGACTGCTGTTTGAGACTTTAACTTGTGGAAATCAAAATCCACTTAATAGAATAACTTTAAAGTGCAGAGCGCCCTCTGCTGACCTTTATGTTGAAAACCTCTGAAGGACTTTGATAAAGGACTTTTTGGTCATAATGTCCTTTGAAGTCCAGAGTAGAGAGGCTAAAGTCAGTGAGAAGACTGGGGTGAGAAGGACGACCACGCTGCACATAGTTTATAAAAATATCACATTTTATTAGTTCAATAAACATTATAGATCAAATATACACTATACATTTTGCGTATATATGGTATACATTGAGTTTGATGAGACGTCCTGTCAGAATAATGAACAACATGAAGGTGAAGAACAACGTTTCCTCCGTCAGCTCTATCATTGTTGTGTCCTCTGACTCTGGACCCTGAAGAACGTAAAGGCAGGATGTGTTTTAACCATCAGCAACTTTTACAGTTTGTAGCTGGTTTGTTTGAAATGTGTGTTCACAGCATCACAGTTGTTGCTATGGTTACCTGCTGGCCCTGATGTAGTTTAATTACCTTACAAGTCTTTTGTGTGTCCATGGTGTCACACAAAGTGCTGTATTGACACAACCGGACTTGTTTCAGCTTCTTGAAGATGCTTCGCCCCTTATCCAAGAGGGTTCATCAGTTCTGACTAACTGGATGGGAGTTGCAGGGTTGACCAGGACCTGGATGACTGAGAACCTTCATCAGCATCCATCGTATAACATAGTCTCATCTAAAGAGTCGAGTCCGGAGTCTGACCAGAAATCTTGTTCATCGGGCACACAGTGACTTAAGAAAATGTAACAACAACAAACAAAACTACTGCTGCTGTCAGTCCGCAGTAGAAGCCAATCTTTGCTTGACTTCCTGTGTTCGGTCTCTCCGGTTTGGGCCGATCCCTCGCTGCTGTAGCCAGACCAAACCCATCTGTGTCAGTCACATGAGAGTTGTGTCAGTTACATAAAATGTCAGTTACATAGGGGAAAAAACATTTCACAACTAAAGAAACAAAACATCCAGTACAAATGAAGTTGTAATTTTTAGTTCCCAGTTACTGTGAGAAGGAAGTGAAAGGATGGAGCGCAACATTGCTTTTGTAATGTAAACACAAACTCAACGTTTATTTTCATGACTTCTGGTTGGCGTTATTCTGTATATATTCCGTATTTATCCATAGCCAGCAGTTTTAAGTTTGATTTGGCGTCACCCGCTCTGACTCTAAGAATATGTTGACCATGGTTCATTGATGTGTCTAACTCCATGTTCCTACAAATCAAGCCACCAAAGATCAGAGTCGGGTGTCAGTGGTTGTCTCTGAGCAGGAAAAACTAGTTAGAAAAGTGCAGAAGTTGGTGGTGAACTGTGGGCTTTTTCTTAGTTAGTACTATGCTTCTTTGGGACAGGCACCCAGCTGCTTGGTAGCCAACGAGGGACGTCGAGCAGGACTGGCTTCGTTAAGGTTACCGGGTTAACTACAGCACCTAACAATTTGTTTCCATCTTCCATCGTGTGATCACAGTTCAGTCCTCACATGTACCACAACCAACATCTACAGTCTGTCTTTAGTCTTCTAAACACTCCTCTGTCTGCATCATCCTGCTGCCCAACAGCTTTGACAGTGACTCAGTAAAAACACATCAGTATCTGTTTGTCTCAACTTAACATGCAGCTGCAGAGACTGAAAGGTTTCCACTTAATAATCTTTAGATTTGAGAATAATCATAAACATGATCAGTGTGTGACAGCTGCCCTGCAGCGCTCTCTGCTGGTCGTTGACACACATTTCATCCAACAATGAACAGTTCACTGAGTCCTTTAGTACGTTTGGATTCAGTGTGAGTTTACTTTCACTATCAGTAGTAACAAAAGGACACTGAATGAAACCTGTGGCAGATATACTGTCACGAACATGTAGACAGATATTAGCAGTGATAGTGACAGCTGTCACTCAAACAGGAAGTCTTCTTTTGTACTAAGGAGCTGCAGAGTTTATTCAAGGTCAAACTGTCACCGAGTCTTAAAGGGACATTACATAATTTTGGAGAATAAATTCAAAGTCAGAATTTTAGCATAAAATTGAAAGTGTCAGAAACATTGTGAACATTTACTTTGGTAGTTGTTCCAAAAAAAATCCTGTTTTTCTGCCTTTTTAATCATGAATGGTTGATGTTAACTAGTTAAAAACTCGGAAAAATACTTTACAAAGACTGCAAGAATCTTTCAGGGTGGAATACTTTCTTAAATATCAACAACCATCTTTGACCATTCTCGGTGCCACCGCTCCCACCATGCGCATCACACACTCTGGGTTTCCCCCCTCTATCTCAGGGGTCTGTTGGATTGTACCTGACGAAGTCTGACAGCAGGCTGTCAACTTTTTTGAAAAACACAGCAGGAGTCAGGAGCAGAGAAAAGAAAGAAGAAGATGTCCGATGTCTGTGAAATGATGCCCGTGCATCACTTCCAGGTAAGTCCATGTTTAATCATTCTTAAATACGGTAAATGTGCTGCTAATTTTAGCAAACTCAAATATATTATAGCTTAGGTGAAAGATAAATTGAGATTTTACTGTTAAACATTATCTATGCATTTTACATGTAACTGACGCCAGCCAGCTGTTACTTTAGATAATGAGCAGCAGTTAATGGTTTATTTTGACATGACGGTGATCAATATTTTCTCAGTAACAGTTAGCAGTCAGAGCACAAGGTTGGCTAACAATTCCTCTTGCTTCAGACCTTTTATTACTGTGTAGTGTGCGATCAATAGTCTTTAGCCAGGCATTCAGCAAAGTTTACCTAGCATAGTGTCTTTTGAGAATGCATGTTTTGGCATTTGCAATGCATAATACACCCACGGCCATCTTTAGGATTGTCATTCAGTAGGATTCAGCAGAATGTAGGCTACAGTCTCTCACACACATTAGGAGAGGTGTTGGATGTGCAGTGGGACAGAAAATGGCTCTTGATAATGTGAAAGTCTGAAGAACTTTTAGTGATACTGCTACAGCTAGCTTAGCTACAGCTGAATTGGAGCCCTGAGATTGAAAGCAATTTCCCCAAATATAGTGTTTACCTTTGGAACTTGGATCTTTACACAAGCACTAGTGGAGTAAGAGAGGAGAAAGAGACTGTGTTTATCACAGCAGAAACCAACACACACAATTGCAGCAGTCACTAGAAACAACATTCCACCATCTCCACATCCATATTAAGTTAAACATCAACTTAACATCCCACAGTTTATAAACTATGGGATGTTAAGACAGTGGTTGAGGTATGACACATACATGTGTCATACCTCAACCACTGTCTGAACACATGTACACTGAAGAGGCTACACAAACACCCTTCAGGATGGACTCCTTAACCGAGTTCCTGTTGAGGTCAGTTTTCTCATCCTTATACCATAAATGTTCTGCAACCATATAACTGTCACAAGTTTTCACCAGCTATTGCTGTAGCTGAATTACAGGTTTACGTTTTAAAGAGTCATTTAATCATACAAGTATTATTTTACATTCAATCTGGAGGCGCAAATCTCTTTACAGTCAGCAGGGTGTGTTGGCATTGAAAGAGAAATACACATGGAAATTCCCTATATGATAGAACAACCAGTCAGACAACTCTATTGTTGTTTTTACTTCCTGTTGCCAGGACACTGACCTGTAAAGATGAAGTTTCTGCTCTGTTGAAAAATAACTTTTCCTGTCATAATGAGGAAGTGTTGTGTGACAGGTGTGGTCACACAGGGCTGGTTAAGTCTCTACATTACATCGATTCCCTATCGTTTGTAAAGTGTCATATCTTTATCATATTCCAAGCACTGATTTGATTGAGCGTGATGATGCAGAAAGTGGGATTCATCGTGTTGCTGCTCACGCAAGCTGCCGTGGCCTCAACAGGTAGGAAACTTTTTTGGACTGTACAATCAGTTAAAACTTTTTTTTTAAAACATCCATTCAAACTACTTAAATGTACTTTTGACTGACATAGTTTTGCTAGTATGTTTAGAAGCAATATATATATAGTATGCACTATTTAACTGATTTAGTGTTTATACACAAACGACATGTTATATATGTTTTATAAACCATTTATTTTTCAATATTTTATTGTAATGCTGCAACTGATCCTTTGTAGATCATCTATAAAGACAATATTTGGAAAATAGATGTTTATAAACCTTTAACCAGCTGCTCAACAAATGGTGGACAAAGCATGGCATTGTTTGTTAACTTAAGTTTAATTAACTCTAGAGTTACCATTTGTTAATGATGTTTATAATTATTATTATTATTAATGAAGTGTTACCACCCACTTTTGGTCCCACTGAGATCGAGAGATCAAGGGAGACCCTGGTCACAATGCTACTTTATATAAATGAATCAATTATAAATATGTCCAAAACCAGTTTTAAGTAGAACTACCATAGCTCCAAGTGGCTTGAAGCCTAGCAAGGTATTTTTATGTAATCTTGTAAATTCAGCACTGAGAAGACTCGAAACATGTTCATCAGCAGGACTAGAGCCTTCTGCCATGGTTACAGTTTTGTGTGATTTTTGAGAAAGTTCATTTGTAAATAAAAGAAGGACAGGATAGATTATATTAAATGTTATACAAAAATGTATTTGATATTGACAAAGGAGGTGTTGTCATGTCATATAGGTGCTGGCCCAGATTCTGCTGGAACAGGATCTGGGACGAATCAAACCCTTAACACACTTGGCAACCGTCCATAGGTCTTATTCAAAAATATGGTTCACACTTACAAATTTTGAAATGCTGGTTTGAACAGCGGTCAGAGTGTGGCAGTACTAGCTGTAATTTTCTTACAGGCCATCCTAGGTTGAACGAGGTTCTCAGTAATTAATAGCACATCCACACGTACCAAACCACTATTTTGTTCCCCATCTTCCTTGGCATCGTTTCAAGAATATTTGCTTCCAAACGGATCCATTGAAACTGAACACAACAAGAAGAAGACAAAAATGGCTGGTGCAAGGAAACCAGAATTGTTTGTGTGGACTGTTAATGAGGTTGAACTGTTGCTGTGACTCACACTTGACTACAAGGCGAGTAAGTTGCAAGAAATACGAACACAAGCAGTAGTCCACCATTGTTGTTGTTGTGGTTAAGAGACGTGGTTAAGAGACATGTAATTTATCCAAAAACACATAAATTAGGAATAGAAATTAAGTATGTTAACTCTTGTTAGCTGTAGACGAACAAAGGCTTTATCTGGTCTCATGTTTCTTCAACAGAGCCTGATGTCATTTGCACTTCTCAGCTGATTCTGGCAGCAGTCGGCGAGGATGTGATTCTGCCTTGCCAAGTTTACCCCCAATTGGATGCCACCAATATGACAGTGGAGTGGCATCATCAACACCCAAACCACACAGTCTATCTGTATCAAGACAATCATGTGGACCAAGGGGAAAAATTTGAAGGACGGACGTCTCTTTTCCACAAGGGGCTGGCTGAAGGAAACCTGTCGCTGAAGCTCTCCACAGTACAAGTCTCCGACAACGGGACATACGGATGCTCCTTAATCACCGACAAACTGCGGAGCAGCTGTTCTGTTAACCTCATTCTTGGTGGGTGCGCAAAAGATTAGGATTGAGACTACAAAGAATTGAAAATATCATCATTTTTTCATGTGGAGGAAGCTTCCTCTCCCACATGGACAGACAGCAGTAGGAGAGAAAACTTTGGAGAACACGTTTTAAAACAATGCTATTCCATCAACAACATGTAAATATCAAGTATATATGAAATAATATGTTTAGAAGATACATAACACAACAAGAGTCAGACTGTCGCAATTTATCAAGAATTTTCGTAACACCTAATTTATTTTTCCACAGTGCCAGAGCGTGGAGGCAAGCGTACAGAGCAGGTTGCTGATTTCAGTAAGTAAATATCTTGTCACTAGAAACAAACTGAGCTCAGCTGGATGGTTTCTGTTGGAAGTCTGTTGAGAAAACCTTCAGTGTCGCTCTTTGCTCTTCTTTCAAATGAAATAAACTTCAGTTCTGATAGAACTGATGTTAAAGTATGGTCCAACCACTTTGTGTTTCGCTACACAGAGTAATCTGGCAGGATGGATTCAAATTCACATGATTTGGCAAATCCAGCTAAGTTTAGACAAAATGTGTAGCGAAAGAACTAAATCCTGTAGTCATGCTGACAATTTTGATGGACTGTGTTTTACAGACAGTTAAATTTGACTAATGTCGGGCGCCTTTTAGCTCAGTTGCTAGAGCAGGTGTCCCATGTACAGAGGCTTTGTCCTTGCTGCAGTGGACCCGGGTTCAACTGCCGGCCTGGGGACCATTTGCTGTGTGTCACTCCCCCTCTCTCTTACCCTGTTTCCTGTCACCTTCTTCAGCTGTGCTATCAATAAAGCCATAAAAATGGCCAAAAAATACTCAGTGCATCCGTGTAGCTGTGACTGCAGGGACTGTCGCGCTTTTTATGTGAAAACCACAAACCATACATTTATTTATTAAACATAAACAGATGTATTCATTTCTATGTTTGAGTCACAGTCATATCCCATGTGACCCATAAGGTGCATTTAAACCTGCAGTAAAGCAAAAATCTTGACCTCTTTCTTTTTCTCTTTCAGGTAATATCCGGATCATCGTTGGGATTTCAATCGGGACTTTCATCGTCGTGATCGTCATTGTTTGTGTTGTCTGTGTGGCACGCCATGGGTGGGCACGTGGAATCGGTATGTTTTGTATATCTCCTCTCAATTTTTCACATTGTTAATTCACATTTAAAAGGTTTCATTAATTGTTGTGTTCCTCAAGAGATGGACACAGTGGCCCTCATTTATCCATCTTGCGTGAAAACGGGTGCAGATCTGTGCGCAGAATTGGTATTACGACAGGACACATGTGTGATTTATGAAACACTCGTATCTGACCAATTCCAGCGTACGAATGATCGGGTCTTGATAAATGCGGCAGCTGAATTCGATCGTCATTAACATGTTACGCCCTTAAATATTCCTGGTTCGGAGGCCTCGCCCACTGAGGTCAGACATGGAGAGAAGAAACACTGAAACAAGAAGAGAAACTTTTCCGAGATGGAGATCGGCATCCCGGCAGCGCCGGCACATCAGAAGCTCCATTCACTAATGAAATGTTGTGCAGAACTGAACAGGTCACAATAATATGGCACACTTTCTCTGTGGTATACAGCAGAGTTCCCCCTGCTGGTCCGAGACGGAGCCACCTGCCCTTCAGCACCCTGAAGCAGCTCCACTGTGACCGTGTGCGTGTGCGCACTGTTGAATCTGCGTTCCTGCTCTGTAGCAGGTTTGCCAGCGGGGTTATTAGGTATTCCGTTAACTAGTTGTCATGTTAGACTATTTACATATTTTATTTTACAAAAAAGTGGTATCAGTAAAAACATTAAAAATAATCGGTTTTAATCTGTTCTAAATATGTGACTGCTTATGCTATATGACAGCTGAGGTTTGTTAAATAATAATTTTCAGACTCAGCCAGATTTTGCTGTGCTGCACCGCAAATCCACAGACTCAGATTTGCGTACACAAGCTCAGACCTGACGTGAGATCTGATCGTAGCTTCCGCTCACGTCCAAATTGATAAATGCCGAAGTTTGCGTGGAAATGGTCGTACGCACGGTTTTCTGCCGTACGTTCGTTTGATAAATGAGGGCCAGTGTCTCTAGAATGATTTAACATACTGTGGTGTCATGTTGTGAAATGAAAATATGAACTGTGAGCTTGTAAGTAAATAAGGGAGGGATTGTTACTACAGTTAACAGTTAAGTTATGTTACTATTCAGCCAGGATATCACACACTGTTGAGCTGTTACCAAGCAAGTATAGTCAGCTAAACTCAGCCATACATCAGACGGTAGAGGAAACACTCAGCAGTCATTTCAAAATGTCCTGATACATGTTTAACTGTTTTGTTGTTTCAGGGAAGGCAGCCTTGTGTCTGTGTCTGTGCCTGGTATACTTTCTGGAGGGATGCTGAGAAGCATGCTTGTTTTCATTCCACCCTGGAGGCGTTTATTGGGCATCTTCACGTTAGTCTTTATGAAACTCTACCATGAAGACCATAAATCTACCTTGAACCAGGGCCAGATACTACAGCATTTATATCCTATGCTAGTTTGGACCGTTAACTGAAAATACAAATAAAACTGTACAAAACACGAACAATTTCCAAGAATTGTAAAGCCGGGTACAAGCAGCAGAGCTAAGTAAGCTACAGCGGAACCATTGGGTCACTGAGCACTGTAGGAGCCTGGCTATTTAGGCATGTGTTTAAAATCAGCTAACTTAATGAAACGATGAAAACTTAAACTTGCATAACCCTATTGACTTTCTTGCCGAGACTTAGACGAGACAATCGATATCAGCCTGTCTGTTAAACATGAAGCCAGATAGCATAGCTTAGCTTAGCTTAGCATAGCATAAAGACTGAAAACAGGTGGAAACAGCCAGCCGAGCTTTGGCAACAAAATCTTCTCTCCATCATCCCTGAAGTCTTGTTGTCACAGTGAAATAAAAACCTTAGCTGTCATGAAGTCACTGCACCCGGCTGAGAAATAGTTCCTGCACATGACCGAACAAAAAAACAGGAAATTTGTTTTGGTACCTTGGTTATATGAAGATTAGACTAATGATACGTAACATGCGATGCTAGGTGGATTCTCTTTCCCTGCTTCCACCCGTTTCTACTCTTTATGCTAAGCTAAGCTAAGCTACCTGGCTGCAGCTTCACATTAACCATACAATGTGATTACATTTCTTTAAGATTTTTGTTGTTTGTTTATTTTAAGTTTGGTTTGGAAAACATAGATTTCACATGATTATGTTTATTGTTTTGAACTGTATTAATATGTGGAACCCAGCGCTACAGGGCAGCCATCTCTTGTTAGTCATCTGGGTTTCTTTCCTTATCACATAATGATGTTGAGTCAATTTAACCACAAGTAAAAGTTCAAGGTGACAGGTTCTTATCTTGTTCCAGCAACTTACCACTGTGTCCCATTTCGACAGCACTGCTTTCTAGTAAGACATCAGGACATCAGAGCTGCTCTGTTCTCAGTGGGTTTAACATTTGATAATGATTTCTTATATCTTAGCCACAGGAAACCACAGAGCAGCTTCACTCAGCAAATAAACCCAAATATTCTCCAATCCCACTGCAAATGTTGCTCTGTTTTTGGGTTTGAAAGTGGCACTATGTCCTGTGTTTGTTTCCACTTCTGAGAAATAACTCAATGCCGACAGTCTCACCACAACCTGCTGCAGTGAATCACTGACAGTGAGAGTTGTTATCTTTGTACCGTTACCGTTAATGTTTAACACAAGAGTGATGCACTTCATCACAATGTGCTCACACTGATTTGGTGCTCTAATGCAATTGAGGCTCTGTACAAAGTGGTCGGCTCATTTTCTTTTTCAGCAACAATGTTGGGCACCAAAAGGTCAACAGTCAGAGGTCCTGACTCCCCAACACACATCACCAGAATACATGTTTGTTACTTACAGTCAGTGTCAGACTCATTAAATAATGACAAGCTAAGAGACGACGTTGACGAGAGTGTGTCTGTTGGATGATAAGATAATCTGTACGAGCAGGATCCTCTCTGTCGACAGATCTGTGTTTGTATATAAACTAATTCAACAGCAACATCGACCTCATTCTTGTCTGTATCAAGGTGAAGACGTCCCATGAAACCAGACAGAGGAACCTTTCACCTGTCTGCACTGTGTTGAGAGGTTTCACAACCAGGCCGACACTGTTAAGCTGTAAGCTGCATTCGAACCTGTTCGTGTCTGTGTTTATTTAGATGCTCATGACTTCTGTTTTTCTGTTTCCTCTTCCTTTTTGTTGCAGCTGCTCAGCTTGTTGGAGGAGACAGAAGCTATGATGTTGTCATGGAGACCGTTCCGTTCCGTTTTCTTTCCGCTTATCCGTGAGGGTTGCGGGATGTTGTCGCTTTTTTTCCCCCAAAGGGGTTGTGGGGCTTACTGGGGCCAAATCCAGTTTACACAATCGACGAAGGCCAGGGTACAACCTGGATGAGTCGCCAGCTCATCGCAGGAACCTCACTGATGGCAGTGGCTTATAATAATGTTTATGTTCATCGGAGTTACATATTTATTGGTATATATTTCCATTCCATGCTTATTAAAGAAAAAATATGACAAAATCCATTTTATTCTTACAGCACGATTCATCACAGGTTAACTCACTGTGCTTTACATTACATTGGCATTATGTAGGAATCACCCTTAGATTAATATTATAAACTATATAATGAAAGTTATCGCCCCCTGGTGTCACATCACTGGTGTTACATGTGAAGAAGATCAGACATGGTTCAGTCCACCATCAGTTATCAGTGTTAAGACATTTAAACATTTATCTCCAGATTTTATTCAAGCTTTTAGTTGATGTCACTGCTGTAAAAAAAAAAGTCAGAGAAGTCTGGTGAAGAAATCGTATATATCTAATATCTTTAAAAGGTGTTAAAATCTCTCCTTGGAAATGATGTAGGATAACAACAGAAGAGGTGAGAAACAACAGTAAGGATCCAGGTCGGTAGCTGCTCGGCTTGTTGGAGGAGACAGAAGCTACGATGTCATCATGGAGACTAAAGAGGACAAAACCAGATACAGATATTGACTATTTTAATGTTTATGTTCATTTGTGTTACATTTTTATTGGTGTATATTTCCATTTTATGCTCATTAAAGAAAGAAAAGGTTTTCTACTTGATTCCGTTGACTGTGTCACATCAATGGTGAAGATCAGACATGGTTCAGTCCACCGTCTCTTCTCAGTTTTAAGACATTTTAACATTTATCTCCAGATTTCATTCGAGTTTTTGGTTGACGTCACCACTGTAAAAAAAAAAAAGTCAGAGAAGTCTGGTGAAGAAATCGTTTATATCTAATATAATTCAAAGGTGTTAGAATGAAGATAACCTATTGTTACGTATTTTTCTCTTCTTGGAAATGAAGTACGCTGATCTAGAAACAGCGGCCTGAGTTTCACATCTCTCAAGGTGAATGTGTTCGCACTTTTAAAGAGGAAGTGTTGTGCAGGGGTGCAGTCAGTCATTTTCCATCCAGCAGTGAGAAGATGAAGTCCTCTGTGTTGCACCTCAGCCTCTGTGAGTATAACTTTGTCTTTTTTATATGTTTTTTTGTCTTCTAACTCACAGGATATCATCGATCATGTCTTCCTTCTCTCTCTGCTGTGTGTTTTTAGGTGTGTTTCTAAAGTTTGCCTCATCTGACACCAAAGACGAAGGTAATGAGCTCTTTATCTGTGGATTTATTCACTTTCAGGGCTTTTAGGTGTAAAACTTGATTCATGTTTTGACAGTGATGCTTTTATATTCAACAACTATACAACCAAAGTTGACCACATAAAGAGAATGAATATATAAAGAACAGTTAGTTATTGATGGGGTTAGGGTTAACTAATGTTATGCCAACTGGGTGCTAACAAAATGTCTTTCATTTGTGTCTATCTGATGATTAGTCAACAAAACAACTACAAAGAGACACAAAGACATTCAGCAACTACAAAGATCATTTTAAACTACTACAGAGACATGAAATGACTTCAAAGAGATTCAAAACGTCTGCAAAGAAACATAAAAGAACTATGAAGGGGAGTCGCAGGCTTCTAAACCTTGTGTGGGAGTGTTCTTACAGAGTCGTTAAGGACACTTGTGGGTAGTTGATTTCACCAGGGTTCATGTGGGTTGCTCGGACTAGGTGAATGGTTGTTAAGCTGTCTGCGGTGAGAACTCAGTACAACATTGTAGGTGGGTGTTAAGTAAAGTCTTTTCTGTGTCCATGGTGTAAAATCATACTCATGATTATTTTTGTTAACATTGAAATCACAATTATCTAAATGATTATTTTTGAGTTTGGACACATGATGCATTTATTCAGCATTCCTCTACAAAAAAAAACCCAAACACTTTTTAACTGAGAACTTTGAAATTTCCCCTTAAAAAATACGCAGAATGTTCCAATCAGAAATAATGTACAAATATGTATCCAACTGTTCTGCAATTTCTATAAATCATTTAATGAATAAAATAAATATACTTAAATAAACAAAAAAGATTTTTTGCTAAAAAGTATCCAATGGCAGCTGTTATTTTCTTGTGTGGTCCGATTTTGCGCCAACGTCTGGCAACCCCGTTTATTTTGAAAAGAAACCGGATGTTATGTTCGGTTATGTTATGTTTCGGGGTGACTTCCTGTCTGTTCTGTGCTAAATTCTGCTGAGTACTGCGTTGTGGCTCCGATCTGCCAGAAATAGAATTACTTTGTTCTTTTAGTGTATGCGGTTGGGGTTGGGGGGCCTGGCGTCAGCAGAGGAGTCAGCAGATCACAAATATAGGCAGGAGCCTGACCATTCAAGGCTTTAAAAACAAGCAGTAAAATCTTAAAATCAATTCTAAAACTCACAGGTAGCCAGTGAAAGGCAGCAAGGATTGGTGTTATGTGGTCACATCACTTAATACATGTTAAAAACCAAGCAGCAGCATTTTGTATCAGCTGCAGTCTTTGGATGTTTTGCCTGCTGCTGTGTGCCTGTTTTATTCACACCAGAATAAAGTGCGTTACAGTAGTCCAGTCTGGAGGAGATAAAAGCATGGACGACCTTTTCTAAGTCTGCAGAGGACAGGAATGACCCGATCTTTGTTAGCTGTCTCAGTTGGGCGAAGCAGGACTGCACGACTTTAGTCACATGAGTATCATGAGATAATTCTGAGTCAAAGATGACACAGAGATTGCGCCCTTTTTTCGAACACTGTTAGATAAGGCGCCCAGACTAGAGGAGAGATTGGTATAGTTACTAGTGCTGGGGCCAGAGGGGCTCATTATAACAACGTCTGATCTGGAGTCATTCAGCTGCAGAAAATGTTCAGACATCCAATTTTTAATCTCAGCAAGGCAGGGCAAGATACGAGAAACATCACTTTTACCAGGCTGCAGTGGGACATACAACTGCGTATCATCTGCATAGCAGTGGAAATCAATATTGTGTCTACGCATGATTTGCCCCAGGGGCATGTAAACAGTGAATAGGAGGGGATCCAAAATAGAACCCTGGGGGACCCCACAGAAGAGAGAGGCACAAGAAGAGGAGGCTTCTCCAAGCCTTACAGAGAATTACCTGTTGGACAGAAACCCAGAAAAGAGAGACATGACATGTAAGAGAGGTCCTTGACCAAGTTTAAACTAATATGGCTCCAGTATTTATAAAATAATTAGTTAGTATTCATTCACTGTTCCAGTATTTCTGACCTGTGTGTGCTGCACTATATAAACTGGACTTAATCACAGTGACATTAATTTCCTTTCCTTTCTGTCTTTGTTCTAAATCGAACAGCAAACAGACCAAAGGCTGAACTGAGGGCAGATGACAGAGACATTCCTGTAGGGGGCAGTGTGACCCTGACCTGCTCTGTGAACCCATCATCATCTGGTTGGAAATACTTCTGGTACAGAGGAGAGAAAACCTCTGAACCTCTGACCTCTCAGCTCTCAGCTGGACCAATCAGAGTCTCAGAGGGAGGAGTCTACTGGTGCAGAGGAGGAAGAGGAGAGCCAGTTTACTACACAGAGTACAGTGATTCAGTCACTATCTACAAAATCAGTGAGTTTGACTTTTGTACTGGAAACAGAATAAAGATATATGTTGTATTAATTGATTGAAAAACATTGTATGTTTGATGTAGATTTAACTTTTCTTCATTTTTGTTTCCTTCCTGTGAATTCCTGAACATGAACAGTTCCAAACAAGGCTGTTGTGACTCTACAGCCAAACTGGACTGAAGTATACAGAGGAGAGACGATCACTCTCAGATGTGAGATCAAAGATGGAGGAGACACTGAGTGGGAGTATGAATGGAGAACAACCAGCTCAGAAAAACCTTCAGATCAAAATGAACACAATATTACATCTGTGACTCGATCCCATAGAGGAGTCTACAGGTGTAAGGGCAGAAAGAAACATACGCAGCATTCTTCAACAGATTGGAGTGATCCCATCAAACTGACAGTATCAGACAGTAAGTCACATCACATTTCTTTCAAAGTGAAGATTATACAGCTCATTGAAAGATTGTTTTTGTTCATATATATTTAAAGTAAATCTTCAGTATGTACTGATTGTGCAGAATGTATCTGATCCACTATCAATACATGTTTTCATTTAAAAAAATCATTTTCCAACAGTTCCCCGGCCTGTCCTCACTGTGTCTCCATCATGGCTGAGTGCTGCAGCCTCAGTAACTCTGAACTGCAGTGTTGAAGATCCATCTGCAGGATGGAGGTTCTACTGGTATAAGACTTTTCCTCATCCATCATACAGCTCCTACAAATATGAGCAGCTACCTGGCAGCAGCAGTGGGACTGAACAGGATTCCTACATTGTTCATGGACAGACACACACAGCAGGATATCGGTGCAGAGCTGGAAGAGGAGATCCAAAGTATTACTCTTATTACAGTGTACCTAAGTTTGTCTGGTCTGCAGGTCAGTTTGTTTCTATCTCTTAAGAAACAGATGTTATATCAGCTCTGTTCATCTTGTTTCTGAATTATGATAAACAAACAGTATCTTGAAAAAGAACATTCATTCACTGTGGTCTTATGATCTTGTCTCTCTTGCTAGCATCAAACTAAACTTCATGCTTTCCGCCTTACTGGGTGTAATTTACTTGTTTCCTTCTGTCCTCACTCTTTAACACAAGACACAAAAGACCGATATGATATCTTGGCTAAAACTCTGCTCTCATTTACAAAAAGTACTTTAAGTCTGGATACTTAAGCTCTTATTCTGCTTTCAACAGCTGGAGTCACTTGGTTGTTTATCATTTTAAAATGTACTCAAATTGTAGCAAGAGGTCAAATTAGAAATCATAATTTTACCAAAATACGGAACTTTGTTTCAATAAAAACAAAGCTAAGGACTACTTGAATGGAGGCATTTTCTATCTGAAGATCTCTGTGCTCTGTTTGACCTCTTATCACATGTTGTTTTTTCAGATATTCACTCATCAGCATCTCTCACAGTGAGTCCTGACAGAGCTCAACACTTCACCTCTGACTCTGTCTCACTGAGCTGTGAGGGAAACTCTACTGAGTGGACAGTGAGGAGATTATTACCTGAGGACAGATACTGGTTTTCAATTGAGGACAGATACCCATCGGTCTGCCCCTACTGGGGGACAATAACTGGATCAACATGCAACATAAACACTGACAGGACCAGTGATGCCGTGTACTGGTGTGAGTCTGGATCAGGAGAGTTCAGCAATGCAGTCAACATCACTGTACAGGGTATGATTTCATTACATTATGTTTTTCTTTGACTTATTACTTCAAACATCCCGTTGTGTGTTGAGGAGGACAGCACACTGACATGTTAAGAGTCCCAACACTCTGCTTCATCATCTCTCCAGTAATTAATGGTTTTCACTTAAAGGAGAACTTCGGTCAATTTCAACATCAGCTTTATTGCTCAAGCTACCCTTGACTTGCCAGTACCGAAAACGCGAACACTTTTGGTCCACCCCTTACAGGGCTCCTTGAACGGAAAGTTAGCATTGACAGCTAACATCGTGGGGTAACAACTTTACACTGTGTTTTAAACATCTTAACATGCTCCAAATATCACCCCAAAAGCTATGCAACATCAGCAGACACCTTACAACACAGCACTGTAGTGTGTATGGCTCAAAATGAATAAAAAAGTGGTTAAAACAGCGTGTTTGTGCAAGCAGCTACTTACCGGTTTGTTTACATCTCGTCTTCCCGAAGTCCAAACTAGTCAATCGGTCGAGCGTGCGCTGACTCCTTCACTGGCAGACAGAAACTTTTGCAGACAGAAACGTATTCCAGCATTTTCGTTTTTCTGTTCATGTCCATGTCCATGTTACAGCCTGTCATGAGCCATGAGCCTTGCAATAGCCTGTCATGAGTCTATTCGCTCTGCACTGAGAGGCCCTCCAGACGAAACGTTCCTTTGTGGAAACACACATGTATCGCATCGTTTTGGCCGATTATCCACATGGATCTTGAAAACATCTGAAAACGCAGCCCTCCCGTTGTCTTGTGGACGGCAAATCCGCATACTTTCCAAAGCGATGACGTCATCGCCCCGCCCCTCGACCTCTTGCCTCTGACCTCTGAACCCTGCGACGTCTCATAACAACAACAACAATGGTGGACTACTACTTGCATTCGTGTTTCTTGCAACTTACTCGCCTTGCAGTTGAGTGTTAGTCGCAGCAGCAGTTTGACCTCATTATCGGTCCACACAAACGCTTCTGGTTTCCTTGTACTAGCCATTTTCTTCTTGCAGAGAGGAGAGCAGAGCTCTTTAGTTCTCCAATGCAAGTAACTCCTCAACTGTATTCTCCGGTTCGAACAAATATGGTCTACCGTCTAATTCAAAAGGTTCGTCGTCGATGTCTTCCACTTCGATATCAGACAAGCTCTCCATCGTGACTATTTCGGAAAAACAGCTTCGATCGCCACTGACGAGTCCCTCTCTGTACGAGCTACGATCATGCGCAGACAAGCTAACGTTAGCTCTCAGTGCAGAGCGAGTGGACTCATGACTGGCTATTGTAAGGCTCATGGCTCCTGACAGGCTGTAACATGGACATGTACGTTATGAACAGAAAAACGAAAATGCTGGAATACGTTTCTGTCTGCAAAAGTTTCCGTCTGCCAGTGAGGGAGTCAGCGCACGCTCGACGGATCGACTAGTTTGGACTTCGGGAAGACGAGATGTAAACAAACCGGTAAGTAGCTGCTTGCACAAACACGCTGTTTTAACCACTTTTTTATTCATTTTGAGCCATACACACTACAGTGCTGTGTTGTAAGGTGTCTGCTGATGTTGCATAGCTTTGGGGGTGATATTTGGAGCATGTTAAGATGTTTAAAACACAGTGTAAAGTTGTTACCCCATGATGTTTGCTGTCAATGCTAACTCTCCGTTCAAGGAGCCCTGTAAGGGGTGGACCAAAAGTGTTCGCGTTTTCGGTATTGGCAAGTCAAGGGTAGCTTGAGCAATAAAGGTGATGTTGAAATTGACCGAAGTTCTCCTTTAATGAACATAGTTGAGTATTTAATCACACTGTGATTTTAACCATGTATAAATATAGAATATAGATTTGTGGCTGATCTGTTCTTCAGTTTTTAGGTCCATGATCACCATTTAAATTCCAGTGTGAAGGATTTAGTGATATTTAGCTGTGAGTTTACAGATTCAGCCAACTGAAAGGGTTCTTGAACATTAGACACACAAGGTGTGTGAAGATGAAACGTCAGATTTTATGATCACTGTTAAATCAGTGACAACAATGGAAAAGAAACAACCCAGTATGTCTTTTCTCATCTCTCTACATCAGCTCATTCTCAAGTTCCTCAACCAGCTGATCTCTGACTGAAACCTGGTATTCTTTGACTGTTTAACAGATGGAGATATGATCCTGCTGAGCCCTGCCCGTCCTGTGACTGAAGGACATTCTGTTAGTCTGAGCTGCAGATTAAGAAGTCAAACATTTGACTCCATTGTGTTTTTCTATCACAATGAGAGAGTCATTCAAAATGACAGCAGATGGGAGTTAAATATCTCTGCAGTGTCAAAGTCAGATGAAGGATTCTACAAGTGTCAACACTCAGGACGAGAGTCAGCACAGAGTTGGATGTCAGTTCAGCGTGAGTAGGATTAAAACAATTGCTGCATTTTCTTGTAAACTGTTTGTTTGTGACTGGGAAATACATTCAGAAAAATATTATTTCCCTAGTAATTCCAGCGGTGTCCAGGCCTGACAGCTCTTCATTTCCTGTACTGTTGATTGTTGGGCTGGTTTGTGGAATCGTTCTTGTTATTCCTCTGCTCGTTTTGTTTTGCTACAGAGCGTCCAAGGGTGAGATCTTCTTCTTCTATTATTACATGTTCTTTAATTATTAAAGTGCACACACATACTCTGACCTCATGAGAGAGAACAGCAGTATAACAACCATCTAACAACAAGTGTCTCTTTCACAGATTCAGGCTTCCTCAGGTTGGTGCAACACTCTCTCATCTCATGTTGAACGTAACATCAACACATTTTTATGTTCCTGTTTAAATGGTCTGTATCTGATACGTGTTGTAGACCAGTCCAGTCTGAGAGCACCAACACAGATCATGTGGACTACGAGAATGATCATAACTCCGCTCTTCTCCACGGTAAGCAGTTGAACTAATTTTTATTTGTCACATATTCTATTTTAAGTTATCTAATAAATTCTTAGTTTGTTTATTAAGCATTGTAAAATCACCTTGGCTTTATATTTATTTCTCTATAGGTGATGTTTGTCTCTATGACACAATTGGAGACTGTCAAGAAGCTGAACATGGTACAGTTTATACCTTTTATTCACGATGAAGCTGTTAGTTATACTAGAATAAGACAAATTAATTTAACTGTAAATGACTTATTGACGATCCTTGAGCATATTTGTTTGTCTGAAATTACATATTTTAGACTGAGTTACACATCTAACAACAAGTGTCCCTTTCGCAGATTCAGGCTTTGTCAGGTAGGTGCAACACTCTCTCATCACATGTTGAACGTAACATCAACACATTTTTATGTTCCTATTTAAATGTTCTGTATCTGATGCGTGTTGTAGACCAGTCGAGTCTGAGAGCAACAACGCAGATCGTGTGGACCAAGAGAATGATCATTACTCCGCTCTTCTCCACGGTAAGCAGTTAAACTAATATTATAAATCTAATCTTATATACTTACACAGTGGGGTCCAAAAGTCTGAGACCATTGGAAATCTCTGATATTGTCTTGTGAACCTGGAAATAATCAGAAAGTGCTCAGAAAATGTGAGTTTGAGCATCAAATAATTTCCAGACTCAAGGTTTCTAAAGGAGCAGTGCATGTAACAATATAAACTGTGAAACACTTGACACAAACTGTAGCAGTTGTATCCAAAGAGAAGGTTTGGGACAATTAACTTGTGTTGGGACCATCCACATGGTTCTGACATCAGAGCAAGCTCATTGTACTAACAAAGTGCTTTGACCCTAATTTCCAGTAGATGGCGCCTGTTTGACACAGCCCCCACAGGTTTGACATCTTCCATCTCCCATCTGCACGCTGTTACCGCCAGTCCCAGAGTTGTGTGTTGCTGGAAGCTTCGGCTTTTGTCAGCGCAGCTGTTTCTCGAAGGGAGCAACCAGATGTCTGGATTTTAATCGGCAAAGGCCACAGTATTTCATCTCGCTGGACGAGTCTGACTGCCGTGTGTTACCAAACATGCTCCAGATTCAGTATAAGTAGCTGTGCAACCAGTCGCTTTTACCGCCTGCAGTAGGAGGATTTTTCCCTCAGTAAATCTCCCCTTTGCCGTTTTCTCAATGCCCATGTTGACCACGCTGTTTTAACAGCAACGCAGGATGCTGCAACCGCCTTTAATCAATGCAAAGGAAGCAAGTTGGATCATTGAAAACCAGTTAGATTATTGAAAACGCAACTACAAGTGAGGCTTATTTAGTGTCTGGGCAGATACTAGAAGTTGGCGTGTATTGTATGTTTGTGAGCTACAGTGATTTGTGAGTTTGTGTAATAAAAATTGATAATGATTTAATCATATGTTTTATTGATTTCATTTTGAATATTATAATGCCTGCCCCACCACCGACTGCCTGTGACTGGCAGTGCCACGGCTCGTCTCCTGCTGTATAGTTTTCAAATGGCCATCCTTACAACATATGTGATCATATCAGCCAGTATTGCAAATGGATGTGTCTCAGCCTTACGGATCTATGATCGGGACTCTCTGTTTAGCATCAAAGAGTCGATGGAGGGCCTGTTCTACACATGAGGCAGGTACAAACAAGCGTTCCCTCCTCCCTTTATAATCGATCCTGACTCACCTGAGTACTTGCTGCTCTGTCGAGCGCCGGGCAAAGTCCGCAGGAAATCGAGGAAAAGAGGCTCGCGTTCCGGAGTCCAGGTCAAGAGAAGACGCGCTGCAGCACGCCTGGGCTCGGCCATCCTCGGCCATGGAGAACGCGCAAGGTGTCTGCGCCGGATCCCTCTCCTCAGTGTGTGTGGCAGCACGTCCACGCTGCCGTCTGCTTGGGCCACAATGGAGGTCCTGGAGCCTACACATCGCTGGAGTGGTGGTCAGTGGCTTTCATCGCCTCAACGCTCTTCCGTATTTACACCGGTTCTGCCCGCATGGTCCACCTGGAGCCCACGTGACCGTTGGACATGCCTTCGACCAGTCCCGCTGCGGTCTGCGGACACTGCCTCAGTGATGTCATCAACTTTGCATATCGGCCTGTTGAATGCTCGGTACATTGCAAATAAAGCCTTCTCTCTGAACAATCTTTTCACAAGAGAAAAGCTGGATTTAGTGTGTCTTTCGGAGACATGGCAGAGAGAGGAAGAGTTATTCATCTCAATGATCTACGTCCACCTGGCTGCTCTGTTGTCGGGAAGCCCCGCCCTTGTTGTCGTGGGGGGGGTCTGGCTGTTGTATACAGGGACAGTTGCACATGTAAAGTGATTCAGACACAGGAATACACTACATTCGAGTCGCAGATGTTCATGGTTGGTTCTTCAAGTCCATTCTACTGTGTGTCAATCTACCGTCCTCCTGGTCCTGCCGCTGTGTTTTTGAAGGATTTTAGTGACTTTTTATCCTCCATAATAAGTTGGAATCCGTTCTAATTCTTGGAGACTTTAACCTTCATGTTGATGACAGCTCATCTTGCTCCGCAAAGGAACTTTTAACTTTGACTGATGCTTTTAACTTTGAGCAACATGTGTCTGAGCCCACACACCAAAAAGGCCACATTTTAAACTTAGTTTTTATGCTTGGCCTAGACAATTTCAAATGTGTCTGTACAAGACGTCCATCTGAGTGATCATTGTCTTGTTTTGTTTGATCTGCACTTCAGCCCTGAACCTAAGCCCCCAGAAGTTAGGTCTCAGAGGCGTCTTATCTCTGCTAATACTGCAGACAATTTTTCTGCCATGTTTGACCCTCTTTTGTTCATGGATTACCTCGATACCTCGGACAATTTCATTCACTGTTTTACCAGTCATTGTGTCGAAATTCTGGATCAGGTGGCACCTGTTAAATCGAACTTCTCAATGCAGAAAAAAGTGTGCCCTTGGACAAACGAAGACACCCTGAGTCTGA
>CAEMYA010000694.1:88307-103608 GCA_903131615.1 Diplodus sargus | reverse complement strand
TGTCTCGCCTGCAGTTAGTACAAAACTCTGCAGCGAGAATTCTGACCCGCTGTAATAGGTGGACTCACATATCCCCTGTTCTTAAAGCTCTTCATTGGCTGCCAGTTTCCTCTAGGATCAATTTTAAATTCTGGTTTTAACTTTCAGAATTTTGCATGGTCAGGCTCCACCCTATATCAGCGATCTGATCCAGCCTTACACCCCAGCTCGGGCTCTGAGGTCTGTGGATCAGAATCTGCTGATGGCTCCACGCACTCGTTTCCGGACCAGAGGAGATCAATCCTTCCAGGCCGTTGCTCCCCAGCTCTGGAACAATCTTCCATTCGCTCTGCGTTCGATGGAGTCTGTTGACTCCTTCAAAAGCCAACTCAAGACGTATTTATTTGTGTAGGCTTTTTCTTAATTGTCTTGGGGCTGCTATGATTGTCATTGTATAGTCTTGGCCTTTTTAATTTTCAATTTTTAATTTGTATTTACTTTTTAACTGTGTGTTGTCTGTTGTTAAAGCGCTTTGTGACCCTGGTCTGTGAAAGGCGCTGTACAAATAAAGTTTACTTACTTACTTACTTACCAACAATGGTGCCCTGTGTGAGGACGTCTTAAACCAGATATATTGCAGATTCAGCACTCACAACTTGCCAAATTTTCAGTTATGGTTTGTAGATTGTTCTAGTGTATTATTGGTTAGTTTTTCTTTCAACCCTAAATAGCTTGCATGCTATTTAGATTCTGCAGTCACGAACACAACTTAGCTGTTACTTCTCCTCAGGTGTTGAAACCACGTCATTAACATCCTGTCAGGATAGGTTGCATGAGAGTTATTAGCATAACACCTACTAACATGTCGGATGGTAAGTCACAGGTAAAGCCTCTCACCTGTGCATCAGCAACATAACAGCCACTCACATGATCTATTCAACCCACTGGCTGTCGCCGCTACCTCAGTAAAATGAGTAGACGTAGACCCCAGTGTGACAGGACCTGGAGCTCCTCATGAGACGACGCAGCCCTGCAGGATGCAATCGCTGGTCTCCTTCACCCTTCATAAAGGAGAGAGGACACATTAATAGCTATGACATTCGCACCTGTGATGAGAAAATACAGAGCTAATAAGCTATGTCAACGACCCAGCTGGAAAGCTGCCACGCGGTACCCCGAGGTGGAGTACAGTTGACCTCCATCCACACACAAGCAGGCTACCTCAATACTCTTAGGGTTCACAACTGCTCCCAGTGGAGTCACCCCTGACCTGTTGACACTTTATGGCAATCCAGCACCACCAAGGGCCCGCTTGGTGGACACAGGCATAGCCACGCCACTGTATGCTGCGACACGACGGCCCTTGACCGAAAGGACCAAGGCATCACAGTGTCCAGAGCAGTATCACTGGTTCTGATCCCTTTCATGTGCGATTTCTATGCACATTGCGGTTCTCAACCGCTTCTTGAATGGACGTCATCCCCACCGCGAAGAGGGGGCCACCATTTAGATCGCTTTAGTTATATGAGGGACTCTAACAATATGACTCAGATGACCGGTCCAACCTTGGAATATGGCCTGCACATTCATCAGATTGAGTCCCTCATAAGAGACATAGACTGGTTTGGAAGTCAACAATCAGGAGCATTCATGTCTTCATGGAGACAGTCCCATCAGGAACTACAGACCACTATTCAGCACTCTGTCATGCTCTGTGCGATGAGTACTCAGTGTACACCGACTCTGCCTCTGCCAACCTTTCTGCCTTGGCCATTATGCAAGAGAAGGATGAAGCTCCCAAAGAATACGATAGGCGTTGCATATTTTCGGGGATGTAATGCACCAGGGCTGGAGGAGGAACCTGCTTTCAAGTTGTTGTTCCTACCCAACCTCCATGAAACCGTACACCAAAGTGTTATCGTGCACTGCAATCTGAGAGTGCTCAACATGCAGGAAATCCAAAAGAATGTACAGGTAGTATGGGAGATACAAGATGGCCCAGTCGAAGAGCCTGTGGACGATGCTGGAGTTTGGTGATTGAAGCATTAGATAACTCAAAACAACCCAGAGCTGGGTAAGACAAAGACTGCAGAAATGCTCTCCTCTGACAAGGGGACACCTCCCCTCCTAGTTCCACACCGTCTTCTAATCCTCTTGACCGCTTTCTTTCTTGAAGTCAGCACCTGCCACACACACCTCAGCAGTGGTGGGGGGGTGTGTTGGCACCCTTATTCTTGATGTAAGTCTGCTAGTCCCAGATGGACCACTCACCTTGCCCAGGAGTCCAGAGGTCTCCCACCACGGTCCCGGTTTCTTTCTGAGTTTGATTTCAGCTCTGACCTCTCTGCTCTGCCTGTGAGTAGAGAGCCTCCATCGGCTGCCAGCCAGAACTCATTTGACCACATCAGGTCTCTGTGGATTTGATCTACAGTTTTTTCGACCACAATGGTCACCCCAGCTTGTCTGTGCAAGCTGGCCTCCTCATTGGTGACAGCCAGTACAACATGAGGATAGCCACATTTATTTTGTTCCTCCATGATCATGTTTGTATAAACTGCTGCAACGTAAGTCATCAGTGTCTCTGAGTTTTCTTCATCTCTCTTGAAATTCCACAACACAAACCATCAGAAGATCAACAAATCAAGCTTTGCTCCGGGAAACATAGAGGAGCTCAGCCGTTATTAGACTACTTTTTAGTTGGCGAACAAGACGAAAGACTGGGGGTGGGTTAAGAAACACCAGATTTCTGCAAGGAATTAACATTTAACTCAAAATCTTAAGCTGTTTTTATCATTTTCAGAATATAATTATTTTTGCGTGGTCTCAGTCTTTTTGAGCCTATAAACACATTTTTAGTGATCCAAATAATCTGAGGTCTCACATGATTCATTAGTTGCTACAGGCAAAGTGATTAAACTCACCTTGTCTTGATTTTCATTTCTCTGTAGGTGATGTTTGTCTCTATGACACAATCAGAGGCTGTCAAGAAGCGGAACATGGTACGTTTATACCTTTTATTCACCATGGAGCTGTTAAAAATACTAGAATAATACTATTAACCGCCAACGATTCACTGATCAATCCTTTCAGGTTAATCTAGTAAGGTCTAGGGGAAATGTGATAAAACATGTTGATCATGACATCATCCTGAATCTTTTTGTTGACTTTCTGTTTCTTTCAGCTCAATAAAGAAATCTGTATCAACTAAACCAACAGAACGGATGACAACATGAAAAGCTCCATCTGTACTTTGACAGCTTCTCTGTGATCACTGTGTGCAGCTGTGCTGAACAAACAACACACTGCATTTTGTAAAGTTAATCTACCAACAGCTAATTTAAAATAACTATCATATGGTTTTAATTTTCTGTTGTATTTGGTATAAAGAGTTAAGATCATCACATATAATGATTGAAATGTTTTGTTTTCTTACATCCAGTATGTTCTGACACCTTTGTTGCTGTTTGTTGTTGTAGAAAACAAATATTATGTGTGGACACTCCGTACGACGTGATAGTGCCACTTTAAAGTCAGCTTCTTGTGTGGCTTCTGATTAAAAAGAGTTAAACATTTATAAATATTTAATGTATTTTATGTGAAAAACACATCCTGTTACAAGCTTCTTCTGCCATTTTGAAAATGCTTGATATTCTCTATATTTCATGTTTTTATATATATATATATAAATGTATTTTTAAAAGGTGGTTGACCATTTTTTGCATCAATAAACTTGTTCCATCAATAAGATGTCAGCAGTGCTCCTCATAGATTTAGAGGGAACAAAAGGAATATAACTGGAGTTACTTTAGTTTGAAAAGTCTCTTCCTCTTTGTGAATTAGAGTCGAGCCGTTCAGACAAATGTTGTCCTGCACGTCAGTTATCTACGTGTCTCAACATGATGCTTTATACTGTGGAACTATTTTATATCTCATTCACATTTCTTTACATTTATTATTTTCACTAAACTGACACCAGAGGTAGTTTCAAAATAATCAGGAGACTAAATGAAACGATTTAAGGGGATTTGAACATTATTTGAAACATTTAAGATAATATTAGCACAAAATTCAAAGTATATGAAAAAAGGTAATTTTAGACAACTGAGTGTAGAAATGTTACATATTATTATATAAACTCGACACCAAATAACATTTCTGAGCTCTTTTTATATTAAATCCAGTTTAGAGAGTATGAAGAACACATACAGGATGTACAGGCCTACACAGTATAATCATACAACAACAACACACACAGGCGACCGAGACCTGGGCGGCAGAGGCTGACTCTGGGGACGTGGAACGTCACCTCTCTGGGGGGGAAGGAGCTGGAGCTGGTGCGGGAGGTTGAGCATTAACAGTTGGATCTGATGGGGCTTGCCTCCACGCACAGCATTGGCTCTGGATCCAAACTCCTGGATAGGGGCTGGACACTATTCTTCTCCGCAGTTGCCAAAGGTGCCGGGCGGGTGTGGGGATACTCACAAGTCCCCAGCTGAGCGCCGCCGTTGGAGTTTACCCCGGTGGACGAGAGGGTCGCCTCCCTACGCCTAAGGGCTGGGGGGAAAACTCTGACTGTTGTCTGTGCATATGCACCAAACAGCAGTTTGGAGTATGTGGCCTTCCCCAATCTGAATGCGAGTGGCTTTCTATTATTAGACTTCTGTGCTAGTTACGGTCTGCCTATAATGAACACCATGTTTGCACACAAGGATGCTCATAAATCTTTGTGGTACCAGAGCACCCTAGGTTGAAGGTTAATGATCGATTTTGTGATTGTATCATCTGATCTTCGATCGTGTGTTTTGGACACTCGGGTGAAGAGAGGGGCAGAGCTGTCAACTGATCACCATCTGGTGGTGAGTTGGGTTCGGTGGCAGGGGAAACCCCTGGACAGACGTGGTAAGCCCAATTGAGTAGTGTGGGTAAGCTGGGAACGTCTGGGGGAGGCCCCTGTCCGAGAGGCCTTCAACTCCCACATCTGAAGGAGCTTCTCTAGCATCACTGTGGAGGCTGGGGATATCAAACCTGATTGGACGATGTTCAAAGCTTCCATTGTTGAAGCTGTAGCTGTGTCCTGTGGCCATCGGGTCTTAGGTGCCTCAAGGGGCGGCAACCCTCGGACACCGTGGTGGACACCGGTGGTCAGGGAAGCCGTCCGACTGAAGAAGGAGTTTTTTATGGGCATGTTGTCCCGGCAGTAGCAGCAGCTGTGGCAGAGGCAAAGCAGCGGGTGTGGGAGGAGTTCAGCGAGGCCATGAAGAAGGACTTTTGGGCGGCACCAAAGCACCTTTGGATAACAGTCCGGCACCTTAGAAGGGGGAAACAGGGAACCATCCAAGCTGTGTACAGCAAAGATGGGACCTTGTTGACTTCAACTGAGGAGGTCTGAGGGTGGTGGATGGAGTACTTTGGTGACCTCCTGAATCCCACTCAGCCACCCTCTGTAATGAAGACAGAGCTGGAGGATAATGGGGTATCATCGCCGATTTCCCTGGGTGAAGTCACTGTGGTGGTCAAACAACTCCACAGTGGCAAAGCCTCAGGGATCGATGAGATACCACCAGAAATGCTGAAGGCTCTGGGTGTTAAGGGGCTGTCTTGGTTGAAACGCCTCTTCAACATTGCATCGAAGTCAGGGTCAATGCCGAAGGAGTGGCAAACAGGAGGGTCAAGGGAGACCAGAGGGTCTGTGCCAATTACAGAGGTATCGCACTACTCAGCCTGCCTGGGAAATTCTACTCCAAGGTGCTGGAAAGGAGGTTCAGTGTGGATTCTGTCCTGGTCGTGGAACAACAGACCAGCTCTTTACTCTGGCAGGGATCCTGGAGGGGTCCTGGGAGTACAATCTCCCAGTCCACATGTGTTTTGTGGATCTGGAGAAGGCGTATGACCGGGTCCCCAGGGATGTTCTGTGGGAGGTGCAGCGAGAGTTTGGGGTGAGGGGTTCCCTTCTCAGGGCGATCCAATCCCTATATTCTCAAAGCAAGAGCTGTGTGATCATCAGGAGAGTCTGAGCAGTGGGTGAGGTGTTGCATGCGCTTCACTGCACGGTTGTGACGAAAAGGGAGCTGAGCCGGAAGGCAAAGCTCTTGATCTACCGGTCAATCTTCGTCCCTACCCTCACCTATGGTCATGAGCGATGGGTCATGACCGAAAGAACCAGATTCACAGGTACAAGCAGCTGAAATGTGTTTTCTCTACAGGGTGGCTGGGGTCTTCCTTAGAGATAGGGTAAGAAGCTCAGCCATCCGGGAGGGACTCGGTGTAGAGTCGCTGCTCCTCTGCATGGAAAGGAGCCAGTTGAGGTGGTTCGGGCATCTGACGAGGATGCCACCAGGGCCCCTTCCTAGGGAGGTGTTCCTGGCATGTCCAACTGGGAGGAGACCTAGGGGTTGACCCAGGACCAGGTGGATGGATTTTATCTCTTCTCTGGCCTGGGAGGGCCTGGAGATTCCCCAGTCAGAGTTAGCCGACGTGGCCGGGGAAAGGGAAGTCTGGGGCTCGCTACTGAAGCTGCTGCCCCCGCGACCCGACTTTGGATAAGCAGTTGACAATGGATGGATGGATGGAAAAAGCCTCCAGAACATCGTGATGGGATCTTTTGTTTATGAAGGTAAAATAAGACTCTGACTGAGAGCTTCACAACTTTGACTGCTATCATATCACCATCACATAAAACACTGAACTCATTCACTCAGGGTTAAGTTATAACACAGATTGGTTCGTGTCCAGACCATGAGATGTATTTTACTTTAAACAACCTTCATCATCTATAATGTCACATTTAGAACTTTCACTTTTGAACCAGTCATCACTGGGATCAGTCTGTATGAGGGATTTTATACAGAAATAGCTTCATTTCTACTTTTAAACAGCGTATATAAAAACTAATCATTCTGTTATTATCATTGTGAGTCAAGGTGGTGGGTTCTCAACATTGTCACTGACGATCCTCAGTGATCCTACTGTAAATAAGAGGCACAGTGTCTCAGTGGTCTGTGTTTGTCCATTATTTTGACAGGACGTCTCTGCAGTAACGACTCTGTGCACTGTATGTTACCTTTCTCATTTATAGCTCTCTATATGTTAAATAAGGCCTTAATAAAAATGACATTGACATTGACTGTATATCCTGTACTG
This sequence comes from Diplodus sargus, assembly GCA_903131615.1. NCBI lineage: Eukaryota > Metazoa > Chordata > Actinopteri > Spariformes > Sparidae > Diplodus > Diplodus sargus. The sequence goes on along the minus strand of CAEMYA010000694.1, from coordinate 96,489 downwards.
TACTGTCCTGTTTATAATGTGTACACACCGTAACTAAATCTATATTTATATGAGAGACGTTGTTTTGAGACACCCAGAAAATATGAAGACCTCAAAGAGTTTATCAGCAACAGAGTTCATTATAATAAACTTTATTAGCACTCAGAAACATTTACAAACTGACTTTCAGGCCACATTAATGGATAGAATATTAAAGAACAGACAAGAGATGAATTTATGTGTTTTTATTGCTTCAGTTTGTCACAAATCACATAATAAAAGGTCCTCACATTGAGCCAGGACACGACAACTCTGAAATGTCACAGTTAACCTTCTGTTCACATATTTACTTGTCTTTGTTTGCACAGAGACAGTTCATGTGAGGAGCGTTCAGGGTCAAACACACCTCTGTTGACAGCTAACAGGAGTGTTTGATCGCAATGATATATCAAAATAATGACTTCCTCATCAACAGACTTGAGACAGTTCTGTTGTAAGATGTCTTACAAACCAAAAACTAGGCTGAATATAATGTGATTATTTTAGATTTATGAACCTTGTGGATAAAACAGGAAGTTCACGAGACAAAAAACCAAGACAAGACAAGACCTCACCGCTGTGTGACAATATATATATTAAAAAAATGAAATACAGAGAATATCAAGCATTTTTAAAATGACAGAAGTTGCTTGTATGTTAACAGGATGTTTTTCACATAAAATACATGAAATGTTATAAATGTTTAACTCTTTTTAATCAGAAGCTACAAAAGAAGCTGACTTTAAAGTGGCACTATCAACTCGTACAGAGTGTCCACACATAATATTTGTTTTCTGCAACAACTAACAACAACAAAGGTCTCAGAACATACCGGACGTAAACAACCAAACATTTCAATCATTATATGTGATGATCTAAACTCTTTAAACCAAATGCAACAGAAGATTAAAACCATATGATACAGTTATTTTAAATTAGCTGCTGTTAGATTAACTTTACAAAATGCTGTGTGTTGTTTGTTCAGCACAGCTGCACACAGTGATCACAGAGAAGCTGCCAAAGTACAGATGGAGTTTTTCATGTTGTAAGAGCTGCATTCAAGATTACTTGACCTATTTCTGTTTACAGGATATATTGATTATTTGTGTTGAATTATTAACTTAATTATTATTTTATTTGTAGCAGTACAGGTGAGCGAGCTTTGCTCGTCAGACGGTGAGGGCGGGGCCAAACCTTTAAGTTGAGAAGGCTGACGGGAGACCGGGGATTGGCAACCACTGGGCAGCGATACTGTCATTGACTGCAGCATTATTAATGAAAAATGGTGTTTTGCTTTACCTTTTGTTTTCATATTTGGACAATAAAAGTTTCGTTCATCTTTACACCAAACGGAGCGCTGGATTTTTTGTGACTGCGCATCAAACAGAACAGGAATAATTACAGGACAAACTTATTTGGAAATTTTTGGCCACTACACATGTTGTCGTCCGTTCTGTTGGTTTAGTTGATACAGATTTCTTTATTGAGCTGAAAGAAACAGAAAATCAACAAAAAGACTCAGGACGACGTCACGATCAACATGTTTGATCACATTTCACTCTCTCCTCCCCCTCTCTCTCTTTTTAGATTTTATTAGATAACTCAAAATATAATATGTAACAAGGATTAGTTCAACTGCTAACCGTGGTGAAGAGCGGCGTAATGATCATTCTCGTAGTCCACAAGATCTGCGTGGGTGCTCTCAGACTGGACTGGTCTACAACACGTATCAGATACAGAAACAGTTAAATAGGAACATAAAAGGTGTTGATGTTATGTTCAACATGAGATGAGAGAGTGTTGCACCTACCTGACGAAGCACAAATCTGTGAAAGAGACATTTTTTGTTAGATGTGTAACTCAGTCTAAAATTTGTCATTTCAGACAAATAAATATGCTCAAGGATCGTCAATAAGTCATTTATAGGTAAATTGTCTTATTCAAGTATTTCTAACCGCTCCATGGTGAATAAAAGGTATAAACTGTTCCATGTTCAGCTTCTTGACGGCCTCTGATTGTGTCATAGAGACAAACATCACCTACAGAGAAATGAAAATCAAGACATGGTGAGTTTACAATACTTATTAAAAACTAAGATTTTATTAGACAACTTAAAATATAATATGTAACAATTAAAACTGCAAGCAGTGATGAACGGGCCCTCACAGTCCACGCGCGTTGGCCTTCGGCGCCATCGGACTGCGCGCTCACCTGTTACTTGCATGTCACGACAGGGAGAAATCAAGCAGTAAATGTCACGTCATTTGGACGATCTTTGTCTGACTTCCTGTGTCCAGTGGGTGGTGCTATGGATATGACACAGTTTGGATGCACAGATATATGCAGGGCGATTCACTCCACATTCCTGAGATATTTGGCGCAGATAGGACATTGTATGGTGAAGTTACGAGGACTTGATGCTTCATGGCAAGGGATTTAAATGGACTGCACCACCACGGCCAGCAGTTACGTCAGGCTGGGACGCAGTCGGATTGCGTGCTCACTTGTTACTTTCATGTGATGCTGGGGAGAAACCAGGCAGTAAATGTCATGTCAATCGGATGATGTTTGTCTGACTTCCTGTGTCCAGTGGGTGGCGCTATGGATATGACTCAGTTTTGATACAGAGATATATTCAGGGCGACTCCTTCTACATTCCTGAGAGATTTGGCGCAGATTGGTCATTGTATGGTGAAGTTACGAGGACTTGATGCTTTATGGTGAAGGATTTAAATGGACGGCACCACCACGACCAGCAGATGTGTCAGGCTGCAAAGCCGTCGGATTGCACACTCACCTGTTACTTGCATGTCGTGCTGTGGAGACAAACAAGCAGTTAACATCATGTCAATCGGATGATGTTTGTCTGACTTCCTGTGTCCAGTGGGTGGCGCTATGATTGTGAAACAGTTTTGATGCACTAATATATTCAGGGTGACTCCCTCTACATTCTCCAGAGATTTCGTGTAGAAGGGGAATTGTATGTTGAAGTTACCAGGACTTGATGCTTTATGGCGAAAAGGATTTAAATTGACTGCCCACCATGGCCAGCAGGTATGATGTAGGCGTAAGCGTTGAACAGGTTTTCATCTTTAAGGTCTGTGGATGATACTGAGTGACTGTGAAGTCTGTTGTGTTAAATCTATAGAAGGATGTCATTACAGTGCTGGGATTGGAAATATTTCAAAATGGCCGACTGAGTATTGATGCAGAGACGTAATCCAGGCAACATCGTCTACATGAATGTGCCTTATGGTGTAGATTGGAAAGTGTATGTTGAAGTTATAAAGCCTTGATGCTTCACGGCGAAGAAAAAAAAATGGTTTCCACCGCCACGCCCATTAAGTATGACGTAGCGGAAAGATTTCCAAAACTTTTCATCTTCAAGGCATGAAGATGATGCTCAGTGAATGTGAAGATGAATCTGCTGAATCTGCGTACCTAATTTCGTTCATCTATGCGCATGCAGGAGGCGGGGCATCACAATAGGGGGCGCTACAGAGCGTGCAGGACACGACCACGCCCAATGACAACACAGATCTATTCAGGGCGACTCCCTCTACATTCCTGAGAGATCTGGCCGAGATAGGAAATTGTATATAGAAGTTATGAGGACTTGATGCTTTACGGTGAAGGATTTGAATTGACCGCTCCACCACGGCCAGCAGGTATGACGTAGGATAAAGATCTCCATAGCTTTTCATCTTCAAGGTCAGAGGATGATACTGAGTGACCGTGAAGTCGGTGGTGTTATGTCTGTAACAGAGCCTATAGAGCCCGCAGGTCACGACCACACCCAGTGACAATGCAGGATCGTAATTTTCGCCGGATGTGACGTATATTCCAAATTTGGTGAGTTTTTGGGTATGTTCAGGCATCCAAAACTGCAGTCAAACTTGGAGAAGAAAATTTCTGTCCTTCCAATTACAATAGGGACCTCACAGGTCGATGACCTGCTCGGGCCCTGAATAAAGATTAGTTTAACTGCTTACCGTGCTGAAGAGCGGAGTAATGATCATTCTCTTGGTCCACACTATCTGCGTTGGCGCTCTCAGACTGGACTGGTCTACAACACGTATCAGATACAGAACATTTAAATAGGAACATAAAAATGGGCTGATGTTACGTTCAACATGACATGAGAGAGTGTTGCACCGACCTGACGAAGCCTGAATCTGTGAAAGAGACACTTGTTGTTAGATGGTTGTTATACTGCTGTTCTCTCTCATGAGGTCAGAGTATGTGTGTGTATTAGAATAATTAAAGAACATGTAATAACAGAAGAAGAAGGTCTCACCCTTGGACGCTCTGTAGCAAAACAAAACGAGCAGAGGAATAACAAGAACGATTCCACAAACCAGCCCAACAATCAGCAGTACAGGAAATGAAGAGCTGTCAGGCCTGGATACCGCTGGAATAACTAGGAAAACAATATACATCTGAATTTATTTCCCAGTCAAAAACAAACAGTTTACAAGAAAATGCAGCAATTGTTTTAATCCGACTCACCCTGAACTGACATCCAGCTCTGTGCTGACTCTCGTCCTGAGTGTTGACACTTGTAGAATCCTTCATCTGACTTTGACACTGCAGAGATATTTAACTCCCATCTGGTGTCATTTTGAATGAGTTTCTCATTGTGATAGAAAAACACAATGGAGTCAAATGTTTGACTTCTTAATCTGCAGCTCAGACTAACAGAATGTCCTTCAGTGACAGTACAGGCAGGGCTCAGCAGGATCATATCTCCACCTGTTAAACAGTCAAAGAATACCAGGTTTCAGTCAGAGATCAGCTGGTTGAGGAATCTTTTACATTGTTGTCACTGATTCAACAGTGATCATAAAATCTGACGTTTCATCTTCATACACCATCCATCCATCCATCCATTGTCAACCGCTTATCCAAAATTGGGTCGCGGGGGCAGCAGCTTCAGCAGCTTCAGTAGCGAGCCCCAGACTTCCCTTTCCCCGGCCACATCGGCTAACTCTGACTGGGGAATCCCAAGGCGCTCCCAGGCCAGAGAAGAGATATAATCCCTCCACCTGGTCCTGGGTCTACCCCTAGGTCTCCTCCCAGTTGGACGTGCCAGGAACACCTCCCTAGGAAGGCGCCCTGGTGGCATCCTCATCAGATGCCCGAACCACCTCAACTGGCTCCTTTCCACGCAAAGGAGCAGCGGCTCTACTCCGAGTCCCTCCCGGATGGCTGAGCTTCTTACCCTATCTCTGAGGGAGACCCCAGCCACCCTGCGAAGAAAACCCATTTCGGCCGCTTGTACCCGCAATCTCATTCTTTCGGTCATGACCCATCGCTCATGACCACAGGTAAGGGTAGGGACGAAGATTGACCGGTAGATCGAGAGCTTTGCCTTCTGGCTCAGCTCCCTTTTCGTCACAACCGTGCGGTGAAGCGCATGCAACACCGCACCCGCTGCGCCGACTCTCCGGTCAATCTCACGCTCAATCTTCATACACCTTGTGTGTCTAATGTTCAAGAACCCTTTAAGTTGGCTGAATCTATAAACTCACAGCTAAATATCACTAAATCCTTCACACTGGACTTTAAATGGTGATCATGGACCTAAAAACTGAAGAACAGATCAGCCACAAATGTATATTCTATATTTATACATGGTTAAAATCAGAGACAGAAGGAAACAAGTAAATTCCACCCAGTAAGGTGGAAAGCATGAAGTTTAGTTGGCGCTAGTGAGAGAGACAAGATCATAAGACCAGAAAATTAATTTCCTTTTTTTCAAGATACTGTTTGTTTCTCATCATTTAGAAACAAGATGAACAGAGCTTATAACACATCTGTTTCTTAAGAGACAGAAACAAACTGACCTGCAGACCAGACATACTTAGGTTTACTATAATAAGTGTAATACACTGAATCTCCTCTTCCAGTTCTGCAACTATATCCTGCTGTGTGTGTCTGTCCATGACCAATGTAGGAATCCTGTTCAGTCCCACTGCTGCTGCCAGGTAGCTGCTCATGTCTATAGTAGAAGTTTCCTGAAACAACCTTATACCAGTAGAACTTCCATCCTGCAGATGGATCTTTAACACTGCAGTTCAGAGTTACTGAGGCTCCAGCACTCAGCCATGATGGAGACACAGTGAGGACAGGCTGGGGTTCTGTTGGAAAATGATTTATTAAATGAAAACAGGTATTGATAGTTGATCAGATTCTGCACCATCAGCACACCCTGAAGATTTACTTTAAACATATATATGAACAAAACAGCCTTTTAATGAGCTGTGTAATCTTCACTTTGAAAGAAATGTGATGTGACTTACTGTCTGATACTGTCAGTATGATGGGATCACTCCAATCTGTTGAAGAATGCTGCGTATGTTTCTTTCTGCCCTTACACCTGTAGTCTCCACTGTGGGATTCAGTCACAGATGTAATACTGTGTTCATTTTGATCTGAAGGTTTTTCTGAGCTGGTTGTTCTCCATTCATACTCCCACTCAGTGTCTCCTCCATCTTTGATCTCACATCTGAGAGTGATCCTCTCTCCTCTGTATATTTCAGTCCAGTTTGGCTGCAGAGTCACAACAGCCTTGTTTGGACCTGTTCATGTTCAATAATTCACAGAAAGGAAACAAAAGATGTTGTTCAGAAGCTCAGAGGGACAAGTCAGATTTTCTTTTCTCTGGTGCTTCATTTTCGAAGTTATACTTTTTTTCTTTTTTCATGTGTGCATAAGACAGCCAAAATGTTCACGTGGAAATAGTGTTTTTTTCTGTAATACTCATTTTGACCACCAGAGGCAGAAGTGCACCACTACTCATGTCCTGAATCACACTTCATACATACACAGCGCAAAACATGATTACATCAACATGTGTTATAAATAAGTTATACTTTTGCTGCTGAACTCTGTGACAGTAACAATAACTTTACAGAGCTGCTGGATACAGTTAAGAGTGATTTTATTACTCATACATAGAGAATATAGAGAACAAGTAGTTCCGACCAAGCAATCTGATTGGTCAACAAGACATTTTGACCGTGCTCAAATCAGCACGACAGCACGCCTGACTCATTACTCAAAATATTACCCCGCCAAGTCTGTGTGTAGCCATCTCCATGGCAACGTAGTAACTGTCAGAGCTGGAGCAAAAAACGAAAAAAAAAAGTACGGCTTGAAATTCAAACTTTCTGCCGTAAAATATGCAGAGGAAAACTGGAGAAACAGCCGCTAGACGTTTCTCTGTTGACCGCAAGAGAGTGAGAGATTGGTGACAAAATAAAACGGAGCTGACAGCAGCAGGTCAGGCTGCCTGCTGGAGGGAGGAAGAAGGCCAGCGAGGAGCCTGAGATAAACATGCGGGGATGAGTTATCAGCAAACGGGCACGCCACGAGAGAGTGTCCCGCAAAATGATCAGTGCGAAACAAATGTCTGCCACCGTGAGTGACAGCAGAGATGAGGAGTTTGCAGCGAGTGCTGGTTGGCTGAATCCTTTCCACCGCCGCAATAACTTGAATTGCTGAAGACAGCTACTGATCAGAAGGATGCCAGAGAATTCACAGAGAAGCTGGTGAAGTTTGTGACATTGTCATCCCGGATTTTTGAGCGGAAGAAATTAAATGCCTGTAACACATTGCAAATTTAACTCTTCAACTGAATAAAACACCACTTTGAAAACTTCTTTATTCTCTAAAGTCAAACAAAAAAAAACAAATTACAGGCTCTGTGGATGCAACAACTGTTGAACAGAATAACAATACAATTTTATTGTGATGTAATATGATTAAATCCAATGATTTTATGTTTTTATGTGAGATAAAGATGAGGAAGAAACCTTTGTGAGGGAGATGAGCTCTTAATTTATTCAGAGTGGACAGGAAATGTAAGCATGTCAAAATCTGCTCTGTCAACACCTCCAGTGGTTTGAGCTTTGTGTGAAGTGAAGTAAGAACAGAGTCACACAGACACTCCCAAGAAGAAGCTGATGAAAACCTCAGCTCTCACTTTTGTAAGAAATGTAACTTCTCTTTTCTCTCTTCTGCTTTCTCTTCTTTTTTAATCAATACAAAGTAGGAAGTTGGATCAGAACCAGAGTGACAGTGTCGGTGCTGGATGTGAAGATGGGTCACGCTCTGCTCGGTGTGCTCGGGTTATTCTGTGAGTACATCTGTGACTTTCTAT